>JABUQX010003757.1:97500-139236 GCA_015478945.1 Trachelipus rathkii | reverse complement strand
GTATGTTTGCGCTCCGGTTGGAACGGCTTGCTAGACGTGCCTACAAGGGATTAGATATGCGTGAACACGAGTCTCTCCGCACTGCATTTTTGTACAGTCTCCCTCCTTCTATTGAAAAAGACGTGCGGCAATACATTAAAATTCAAGAAAATAATAGGAATTGGCGTACTCCTTGGGAGGACATTGTCGGTTTTGCCGATTCTCTAGAGTCAGACGATAAACAATACTCCACATCCAATCATACCTATACTCATGACGACACATCAGACCACAATGTGCATAAGTATCATAAAAAGAGTCACACGACAAAAGACGAATTAAACGACACTGTAGACTCTATTATACAAATTGATGTTCTCTTACCCAGCTGGACGGAAAACCTCCAGATGGAGGAGGACAACCGTCGTAAAAATCTTCCTAAAAATCCACGTTCTTCTAAGAACTTCACCGCTCGAAACTCTTCTCCCAGGAACAACGGCGGTAGTCGTTACTACCGGGATAACCGTCGAAGTTCCCCACATGACCATCAAAAAGTTTATACTCGTACTCATGATAGATCACAAACCAATCGTGAAGATCGTAAACACCTGTTTTGTTACTGTGAAAAGACAGGTCACCAAATGCGTGAATGCTACAGGTTTTTAGGTATCTGTAGCTACTGCAAGAAAAAAGATCATGTAAGGGCTGATTGCAGAACATGCAAATCATCTCGATCTTCTCCACCGAAAGTTCGCAAGGCAGTTTGTCCCTTTTGTAGCGGTCCTCACCCAGGGATGAACTGTCCCCAACGCACTCCTCCAAGACAAACACAAAATTCCACTGACACTAATTCTCGTAGGTCTCCTGATAACAATTTCTCTAGTGCCATAAAAACTATATTACCGGAGATCTCCTCCTGAGAGAGAACATTATTCAATGCGCCGGGAGGACAACGGTCCTCGTCCTTTACCTCCTTGTCAGTTGTTGGATCCTTGCTGCAACTGTCATAAAACCCATCTAGAAGGCAGGTGTAAGGTCATGATTGAGTCTCCATCGGCACCTCCAGTAAACTATTAATCTCCCCAGATGTGAGTCAACCGGTGGAGATTGATAAAGTAATGGACTCATGTATTGATGCCACAAACCTTCAACAAATCACTGCAAACGATATAGCTCCTGATGTGATCCTGATGGAGAAATCGTCTCCTTTAGGTGTTGACTCCAATGAAAATTCTACTATGTCTGTGGAGGTTCCTATAACTCAAACTCAGGCTCCAATTGAACTAGAAAGCAGATTACGTACAGTAAAAGTCAATTTACAATACTCTACCACAGATAATCTCTGTGGCTTTCCAGGAAAATAGTAGTGGATTTGATGGGTGCATGGTGGACAGTAGAGCTGGAGTTAGCTTAATTGGCTACGAGACAGTTCCTCAACAACTGAAGCAGTTTTTGAAACCTTCTAAGGACATTGGTATTCATGCTGTATGTGGATTATCCCGTGATCAGACAGTTTCGGTGGATTCTTACCTTGAAGTTCCGTTATATTTCTATCATAGCACATTTGTCACAAAAGCTATTATCTTCTTGGTAATCCCGGGTGAAATGATGCCCGCTCCCGTGATCTTAGGAGCCGCAGCACTCAAAGAAAATAATTTATTACCTGACCTCACTTTACTAGATTGATTCGAAGAATGGGTAATAAATTCGAATGTGTAGCCAAAGATGAGAGTTACTCTATTCCTTTCTATAAATGTGTGAATGTTTGTTCCGTTATCATACCTGCTTTTTCATGTAGAATGATAGAGGTTACTAGCACCTCCCCTACTATCCCTACACCACTGGTGGGTTTTCAGGGAACACATGTTAAAACCATATTTCCAGTTTCCAGGGTAATGAATTTACAGTTGAATAAGCAAGTGGCTTTTGTAAATAACTCTGATCGGGATCAATATTGTAGGAAAGGCACGGTGGTGGGTACATTCATGACACTCCTCGAAGAAGAGGAAACACTGCCTATAAATACTTTTCATGTATCTCATTCTCTTGATACCTCCATGACTTCTGACATTGACAGATGGACTCCGGATAAACTCAAAGAGGAGTTCCGTTTTAATGAAATCCCTATAGATGACACACAGAAACTCTTATTAGGGTATTATTAAAACACCAAGCTGCCTTAAGTTTTGGGGACCATGACATTGGTGTAGCTACCAATATCACTCATTCAATTGAAGTTGAAAGTACCCATCCAGTTAGACTGCCTGTTCGTAGGTTTCAAGGACCCTTAGCCCAGGAGATTGAGTCAATGTAGAGAACTCTTAAACCAAGACATCATCTGCCCCAGTCAGGGTTGCATTGGGCAACTGCCCAGGGAGCTGCCCACCTTCCCACCCAAGTTGGGCTTTTTATACAAAAAACCCGGGCAAAATGAAAGACGGGTGTTTTATAAAAAATTATAACGTAGATTGATATAATTTTTAAGAACCAAGATAAAAGAACAGAATTATTACATATATTTACACTGTAATTACAGTATTATGGCAAGAAATGTTGGGTTTAATGTGAAGATTACTACATTTGTATAAGTTATTAATTAATTTATAGTTTCTTTAATTTGTAAAAACCATTTAAAAACTATTTTTCTAGTTAAATGAAAAATGTAATATTTAAGATAATAGGGGTGATAAAAGAAAAATATTGATAAAAGTTACAATTATATAATTCAATGCTTGGCCTAACTAAGTTTGCCTGATTTGTTTCTATGTTTACATTTTTAGGAGAAACTGAGAAACAGCTGTTTTCCTTCTTCTTCTTCGCACACAAACACTCACAAAGCCACAAACACACATTATTATAATATATATATATATATATATATATATATATATATATATATATATATATATATATATATATATATATATATATATATATATATATATATATATATATATATTATAATATATATATATATAATATAATAATATATATTATATATAATATATATATATATTATATATATATATATATAATATATAATATATATATTAATTTCAATTTTTATTCCAGTGTCACAGCTACTAAGGTTATTTCGGCAATATATATATATATATATATATATATATATTATTATATATATATATATATATATAATATATATATTATTTTATATATATATATATATATATATATATTAATCTAATATATTATATATATATATATATATATATTATATATTCTGCTGAAGATATATATTATAAATTTTAATTTTTTTATAAAATCTATTTTGTCCATTTTGCCAAAAAAAAACTTTTTTTTAATAAAACCCGGGTGGGCAGGGCAATTAAAAAAAAAAATTTGGGTTTTTTGCAACCTTGGCCCCAGTAAATCTCCCTATTCCGCCCCAGTGGTTCCCGTAAGAAAACCAGATGGGAAGTCTTAAGGTTGTGTATATAGATCTAATCGCTGTAAACTTATAGACTATCGTAAACTTAATGACATAACGAAAACAGATTCCTTACCTTTACCTAACTTAATAGACATAATTTATAATATGTTATAATATAATTGACCCCCAAATGTCAACAAGCTTTTGATGAACTCAAACAAGACTTAGTAAACCCAAAGTTATTGGGTTTTCCTGACTACAGCCCTGAGGTCCCTCCCATGGAGCTTCATGTAGATGCTTCTGAGATATGGGCTGGAGCGTGCCTCTCGCAAATCCAACAAGGAGAAAGGAAACCTATTGCCTTTATTTCCATGACTTTCTCCGGTGCCCAACGCAATTATGGCGTAATTGACAAGGAATTGACAGCTTTGAGATGGGCAGTCAAATCTCTTAGTCCCTTTCTTCGTGGTGTCAAATTAATAATATACACCGATCATATGCCCCTAATTTACCTACAGAATACGAGTCTAGAAGATGGTAGACTGGCTTGTACAATGGAAGAGCTCTATGAATATGAGTTTGAAATTAAACACATATCAGGTAGACAAAACATAGTTGCTGATGCCCTTTCTCGCTCTCTGGTTACTGAGAGTACTGAACTTGTGCAGATAGAGGGTCAGTCTTGTTTGACTTATTATTTCCTGAGGTTATTTTTTCCCGTAGAAGTAGCTTTGTAGGTGGGGAATTCTTTGGGATGAGTAAATCTTTTTTTAGGTTTTTTCTGTATACATGGTTTGGTCGTGTTAGTATTTTTTGTTGTGTCGCGTGATACCATTGGGTTTATAGTAGTTTATTGGGAATTGGAATGTTAGTTTGACAAAAAATACAGGCGCCATGTCCGTGGGTTCACAATATATTGATATAATGGTCTGGAAAACTACGTAAACATATGAGCCTCTATAGATTTTAAGCTTTCCGTGGCACTAATGAGCCAATACCAGAGGTAGATTGAGAGCTTTTCTGAATTCTTTAAACTCCTGTGGTAATATATTATTGTATACAATATTGAGCTTAGACCGTTGGCTACAGACTTAGGGAGGGACGCATTTTAAGGGATTTGACATGTTTAAAAGTTGCGAGATTCTTTATAGATTTTGCTTAGTAGGTGAAATCCTTTTTGTTGGTATGGTTTTCTGACTAAAGAAGTCAGTTAATATAGCACAATTCTAATTTATACCTTAATTAAAATTAAAATTAAATTCTAAATTAAATTTCTAGGTGTTATTTATTCTTGGTTGCTAAGGGTGTTATCAAATATTTAAAGATGAAAGTAATATTTTAAGTGCAGGTGGGTACTGGTGTTGGTGGTTTGATGTGCGTGTCGCGAGACGAGGATACAGGGGAAAGCGAGAAAAGTGAGTAAAAAATTTTTTTGGGTAGTGATGGAATTAAAAGTGGAAAGTCTGAATATGTTGGCTGGAAATGCGGGCTAGAATTGGTTAATTACTATACATTCTTGGGCTTGCTGAATCGTCCTATTTGCTCTCATTGCTTTTGTTCCAAATTCTCCGCGTTCTTGACTTGACCTCTTACTGGTGTCATTTAATGTGAGATAAGTAGTTGAAAGAATCTCAGACTATTGGGCGATATATAGCTGATAAAGGACTGATCTGCATTACTCTGTGCAATCTTGTGGTCTTCAGGAAATAGGTTTTATATGTTAGCATTTATATTACTAGAATAAAGTAATGCATGGTGTTGACGGTGCGCTTTTGGTGGCGGATTGGCCCTGAGTTCTTGCTTTCATCAATGGCCGTGCATAGCGTTGATGAATACTGGTAATAATATTTTATAAGTATTTATGAGTGAACGAAATTAAGTATATATGTTGGTTACTATGGGTGTATATGTGGAGGTTTTGCAATTGGTGTTGAGCGGCGCTGTTGGTATACACATTACATTTATAGATTGTTTTGCTCTCCAAGAATTTCTTCTTTTTTGACAATGGTGCATAGGGAGTGGGAGAAGGCATAGTATTATATTGTCAGATGATGATTGATGTGTGGTGCTTGCGAAAATGGGTCTTTGTGGTGGATGAATTAGCTGGCGTGTGATGAGTGGATGATCTCAGGTATTGATGGTTCCATGCTTCCCAAAGGATCACTACAGAATATTGCCTGAACACCGAGAGAGCAGTCGATTGGTGTATAGCGTGTAAAAAAAATGTGATTATCAGGTCCAAAGAATAGTTTAATTTAATATAGGTTGTATTATAAGTTTGTCCTTCTATATTTAGGGCCGGAGTTTATCAGTTTGATGTATATTTTTTATTTTTATACATATTTAATTAATTCTAAAATGCAGTAGGCTCATAAGTAGTCTGTAGGTTTAAAATTAAAGACTCATAGGAATATTATATTTCCTATCATTTATATAGTATAGATGCTTTATAATGATTTGGAGATAATTATCTTATTTAGTGGTTTTTAAGATTAAATTTGGTAGTAATAATGGTTATCTTCATAAGTATTATTGTAATTCTTGTATATGAAGCGAGATTTACTCTCTTTATCTTCTTGAAAAATGCTTTATGAATTTGGTTCTTTTCAGAGATATTATAGTGTCCACCCAGAGCAAGGGTTATTAATTTGGTTTTTAATTGGACTGGTTTAAGGTGTGGATACTGGTCATAACTTGGCATCAGAGATTCTTGTATGAAATAATCATTTTGAAATGGAAAATTTGTTGTTTACAGTTTATTATGGCATTATCTTTGGGAGAGGTGTTTCCTGATTTTGGTGAAAAAGTTGTGCATCAGGGGAAAATTGGGGAGTTGCGAAAATTAACACTTTATATGGTTTGTATGGGGTGTCAGTAACTTTAGCATTTTTGAAACGCTTTGGTTATCTATTTTCAATATGGTTAGGTCTGCTAAGTTTCTTGTAGGATTAGAATTTAACGTCAATTACACATTTTTGTAAAAAATGAACTGTATAATATTTATTTCAGTATTTTGAAATCAGTTTAATGCCGCATTGGAAAAATCTTTATCTTGTCGAGAGTGTTTGTCAACTATTGCAGTAAATAATTGTATCATTATTAAAGAAAATAAGGAGGAAGAAACAGATAGGATCGTTTTGAAATCGATTGAGTTCTTCATTTTTCTCGACTGAATTTATTACAATAAAGGACTTGTTTTTTTTGTTTGTTTTTTTGTTTTTTTCAAACTAGATTAAACCCAGTGGGGTTTTGGAGGAGTGTGCATAGAGACAAATGATTGCTTTTTAGTTCTTGTACCAAATCGGTCAGCAAAGGTTTTGTTAAATGAAATTCAAAACTAGATATAGAAAAGGGGTCTATAATTACTTCTGATTCATGGTTAGCTTACAAAGATATTGAAAAGATTCCTAATAAAAACTATAGACATCTGAGAGTCAATCATTCTACTAATTTTGTGAATCCAGAAAATGAAGCACTATACTCAATTTAAGAATTGAGTCCTTTATGGTTTTTCTAGGTAAGCAGCGTAACAAACGCGGTGTGGATACAGCACAACAATAAATCTTTGGATATTATTTCTTTGAATTTTTATGTGGAGGGAAGCGAAATCAATGGAAAGTTTGATTAATTTGAACAGCTTAATAGTGATATTTGTTAATTTTAAGCCCCAAATTAATAGGTAAATGCCACGAAACTATTTATTTTATAATATTTTTTTAGTTTGATGATTAAAGTATGCATGTGGAATAAATTAATGAAAAAATTTAATTTACTGTATATTTTCCTTTGTTTAATTAAGATATTTTAATAAAAATAATAATTACCAGTATATCTAATTTATGTTAAAAAATATTAAAATTTAAAAAAATCAAAAAGAGATTGATTAAAAATATTGAATGGGGGGGGGGGGGGGGCAAAATACAAAGAAGGCCCTATACGATATATATATATATATATAGTAATATATATATATATATAATATATAAATATATATATATATATAATAATATATATATATATATATATATATATTATATTATAATATATATAATATTATATTATATATATATATATTATATAATATATTTATATATATATATATATACCGTATATATATATATATATAATATATATATATATATATATATATATATATATATATACATATATATATATATATATATATATATATATATATATATATATATATATATATATATATATATATATATATATATATATAGCAGGGTTTTCTCTTTTCTTTTCTGGAAGATGATGAGCTCATTGAAACATGCTTAAATATGCTTAAATCCTTGAAATTGAAGGAAAATATGAGCATAATTGGAAATGATGCCTGATGTGCATTCCCAAATGTGGTTCAGGGGTTTTTAGAAAATTGTAAAGATCCAAATTACAAAACAACTGATAAAAATGCTCATTGATTGTTTTAAAAAAAATGGGGTGCCATGTGTCATTAAAGGTGCATTATTTACACTCGCTTTTGGACTTTTTTCAAGAGAATTTAGGAGATGTAAGTGAAGAACATGGTGAAAGATTTCACCAGGATATTCAGACAATGGAAAGGCGATACCAAGGATGTTGGGATAGTGCCATGATGGGTGATTACATGTGGTTTTTGATAAGAGAAACCAAATCAATTCACAAGAGAAAAGCAAGATCCACAAAGCACTTTTAAATGCAAAGTAAACAAGTTTTTGGCATATTGAAGCATTGACTTATATTTTGGGGATATTAGTATGTATCTTATCAAGTAAAAAGTCTTTTTTAAGTTTCTGTTCGTAAATTTAAACCTTCAAATAAAAAATTGTAATAAGTAGCCTACCTACAGTGTAAGCTCATTAAAAAACCTTAAAAATGCCAAAACTTAAATATTGCAATAACTCTCAAAGTATGGATGATAGAAAAAAATGGTCATTTCTGTGTTCAGCGTAAAAAAAAATGGCTAAAAGATTCAATAAAAAAATAAAAAGAAATTTTTTGTGCTACATAGTCTTATTGAATCTAAAAGTTTCTTATAATTCTTCACCAAAAAAGTAAGAAGTATCGGCCATATTAACCAATACCAATATCCAAAATAATGGCTGATACTGCTGATACTGATACTATTGGTACATCTCTACTGTGGACCAAGAAAAAGATTTAGGTGTGATTATAAGCAGTAATTTAAAAGTAGCTAATCAGTGTTTGGAAGCAAGGAATAAAGCTAATAAGATGCTAGGTATACGTATAATACAGTATATCGCAATGTCATCATAAGTAAACTTCTGCTTCTTTTTCCTGGCACATCAAGTGGTCTGCTCAACATATGGTTGCTAGAGAATAATGGACCAATCTCTCTCAATAAAATTGTGTGGAAGCTCTGTAGAAGTACCGGTAATGGATGTTGACAATCCTGACCCTGTGAAAAGATAACAAAATTGTGAATCAAATCTGTATAAAGGGCTAAGAAAACCACACCACAGTGAAATAAAACAAGAGAAATCTTGGCAAAGAATTAGTTGTCATGTATATACTTTAAACCAAGATTCGAATATTGATGAGGGAATAAATGACCAACACAATATATTTTTTGACAAAGAAGAGAAACTATCTGAAGAAATACCAATACGAGGCTAGGCAATTGAAGGAAAATTCTGTTTTGTTCAAATGAGTCTAACCATTGATAGTGATAAGTATGAAGGTATTTAGGCCTAGAATAATAATATTAATGGTAGTAAATGTGATAGTTATGATAATGATAATAACACCCCCTCCACGATTAGGGTTCTGCCCATGAGTGGTGGTGACATCTATAAAAAAAAAAAAAAAAATTATAATAGCTATGTTAGCCCAGTATTACAGTATTGTGCACAAGTTTGGGCTCCTTATGTAAGGAACGCCAGATATGCTAGAGAGAGTGCAATGTAGAGCAACAAGGATGGTTTCTGGGTTTGACGGTAAGAGCAATGAGGAGAGGCTGAATCAGTTAGGAATATTTTCTGTAGAAAGGCGATTTCTCAGAGGGGACATGATACAAGTCTACAAAATATTTATATCTATTGATAATGTGGAGACCAATAAATTCTTTATATAGTGGCCACGTACGGGAGACCTGGGGGCACAGTAAGAAAATTAAGGCATGCTATCTTGATATAAGAAAGCATTCATTCAGTAATAGGGTTGTTAATATTTGGAATGGTTTGTCATAAGAGGTTGCTGAGTGTGACTCGATTATAATATTTAAGGGGACGTTGCGCGTTGCAACACTAATGTAAATTTTTTGGGATAAATTAGACACCATTCAAGAGAGGAAAGAATTCTGTACAATATTTGTTTTAATAACATATGCAAAAAGACGTTTAGAATTTCTGTAATTTCTTCCCAAATATACTGAAGCTTTTTATCAGAAATTTTTAACAGTGAATTTCCTGCTGACTATAACAGATTTTTTCAGCGGATTTCACTGAATACCTTGCCATACGCATATAATTTGCTATGAAATGACAAAAAAACAGAGCAACAGACATGCATCAAATTATGCATTATGAAACCTAAGGATTATGTCACTTTTTCTTTCTCCTCATTTAAATTTAATATATTCGCTCTTATCAGAAAATTATATTTCGTAATATAGGTTTTTCTTTATATTTTTGTCTGAGTCATAACTCGTGGTAATCAAATATGTAGTTTCATTGTATACAATTGAAAACAAAAAAAGAAAAGTATAAAAAAGGCGTTGAATTTTTTTGTTATACGCTGCTAGCAGCTCACTGTAAAAAAAGTTTTTTTTAGTAAAATTTTTCAAGAAGTTGAACTGTGAGCAGTGGCAAAAACCGTTGGGTATACAACAATTTATATAAATGAAAAATGGGTATCTCGCCAATTTTTACAAGTTTTAAAAATTTATTCTAATCAATGAATAATAAAAAGTTATATGCCATCAATATATGAAATTTTTCTTTTTTTTCTTTTTTTTTTGGCAATAAAAAGAAAATCGTAAAAAACTTTTTTTATTATATCCGATTAATACGAAAATTTCAGAGCATGTATAATTGAAAGGATACATAAATTGTGTTAAGATAAATTTTTTGTATACCAAACCGTTTTTCCCACCGGACCTGGGAAACTAAATAAATTTTATAAAGTTTTCCGCAAGTAGCAGCAAAACCATTGGGCGTACAGAAAATTTATCTAAATAAAAGATGTGTATATCGTCGAGTGATAAAGGCTGTAAAAATTTTATTTTTATTAGATGAATAATAAAAATGTTGCATAACACAACTCATTAAAAAAAAATTTTTGCCGCAAAAAAAAAAAATTATATATTTCATTATTATTTATACGATCAGTTTGAAATTTGAAGAGCGTATATAATTGGGGAAGGTAGACATTTTTTGTTTTAGAGAAAATTTTTGTATGCCCAACAGATTTGTCGCTGCTCATGGAAACATTTCAAAGTTTACACAGGGTATTTTACTGATCAGCAGCATTAGTGTGGGCATATGGAACATTACACTGGAGTGAGTTGACTATCTTGTAAGAGGTTACACAAGCTTGTGAACAAATTTCATTGCAATTCGAAGTAAAATATTAAAAAGTTCCGCCCACCTGTTCTATTTATTTAAAAAAAAAATTTTTTTTTGGCTACTCAAAAATATTTATAATTTTTTTTATTTTTGGTTCCAATCAATACGAAACTTTCAGATCATATACTACTAGGCAAGATTTACATTTTTTGTTTAGATAAATGTTTGTAAACTCAAGGGGTTTTCCGCTGCATATGGGGAAACTTTTGAAAATTTAGACATTTTCCCATGCACAGAGGCAAATCCGTTCTCCATACAAAAAATTTATTTAAACAAAAATTATGTTTCTTCCCCAACTATACTTACTCTGAAAGTTTCGTGTTGATTGCCATGAATAAAAAGGTTATCGTGATTTTTCCTTTATGACATATCAAAATTGAATACCCCCCCCATATCCCCCTGTATATTGTGAATAAAATATTTTTTGCATGTTGAAAATAACCACACCATTCGAAAGATCATTAAATTCTACACTAGAAAGTGTTAAAACCTAAAATTCATAGAATTGATGATTACTACCCTCAAAAGTTAATAACCCCTACGCGCAACGTCCCCTTAAGAAAGGATTGGATAGGTATATGGATGGTTTGGGTATCTTAGAGTATATTTTGATGAAGCCAAATTGACAGGCTTTTAGTTACAATAGTTATTAAGGTTAAACTATGTATGACCATAACTAAGTTATTAAGGTATGTGGATGATTTGGGTATCATATGGTATAAATTGACTAAGCCAAATTGGTAGGTTTTTAGTTACAGTAGTTTGACAACCCCTAAGCATGAGCATGATTAGTTAGTGGGTTGACTGGGACAGTCTTGATAGGCCCATATGGCTTCTTACTGTCTCTTTATTTCTAATGTTATTGTAATTTACAAAATAGGTGCAAGGGAAGACTGTAAAGGAAATAGTAGCATAGCCATGGTTACCAGAATTCCATCTAGGTTAGGTGTAGGTTTACTGACATCATTGGATCCATCAGGTTGATCTCAGTTTAGGAGTTAGGACGATAACTATTCAGGTTATGAATATCATTTTAGTAAGTATACAGTTATACTGTGTTGTGTACTTAACAAATCTTATTGTAACCTGACACAGAACATTTAAATTATAAGTCAACGCAATAAAGTCAAGAAAACCACCTTATACTTGATTGTGCTTGTAGTAAGCGTATAGTAGAAACCAACGAACGTACGAACATTCGTGTGCGAAAGAAAACGTATATTGGAACATAATCTATTATATTATGTTATATATATATTATATATATTATGATATATAGATGTATTATATATATATATAATATAAATATATATTATATATATATATATATATATATATAATATATATACTGCCGTTATAGAAATGGGTTATTTTTATTTATTTATTTTTTACTATATCGTTAAGAAATAATGTATTTATTAATTTTCATTGAGAAAACGTTGCTTTTAAAAAAGATAAATATGAAATAATAGCACAATCTAATAATTATAATATGTCAATAATAATAATAACATGTCATGATCCAATAATGGACACTCATAAGATGGCAAAAACTATCAACTTTAAAAGGGGATTTGAAATCGTGGCTTGGCAGGGAATTTAATAAAATTTTATGATTTGATAACAACTGGCAACATATATTAAATGTTATTTTTCTTAACATAAAAAAATTTAAAATTCCCTGTTCAAATTAGGCCCTAAAGGAGTTCCGTTTTTTATAGAATCAAGTCTAGGCATGAGAAAATTGTCACCAAATTTGCCGATATTTTTGAAACTTTAATAAATTCAAAAGAAATTATTTATTGATAACAAAAATCATAAAAATAACATATTTAAACAAAAAAAAAGTTTGAATTTGATGATGATTTCATATATTTTCACCATTGATATGGCAAGCTACATCATCTGACCAAATTCTGAAGCCTTTTTACGCTCGAAAAAATATAAATAGTATTAATTTTACTGTAAATTAGTATTTAAATAGTCGACACAAATTATTATATTTATATCAAATTAACAAAATAATTCGAAAAAAAACACCCGAAAAAGGAGCTTTAAAAATAGGGTCCTAATAAAGGCTTTTGTTTACTAAATTTAGTTCCAAAAAAATCCGCATTATGACGTCATGTGTAAGGCATTTATGAATGGAAATTTTCAGTTTGCTTTGACTATATTATTAGATTGTGGATGGTCCTAAACCAACCTCAAAGCCCATTAAGTTTTTTTTTATACGAAGACCCTTTGGGAAAATTCCAAACTTTGAGAGGCTTTAACTTTTTCCCTAAAGAGATTGATTTTTTTATTTTTTTTTTTACTCTTCATTACTATTTTTATTTAGAGTCTATGCTGTGATTTTTATAAAAATTTATTTAGAGGCCCTTATTGTAAATACCCAGTTTTTTATAAGAAAACCTTATGGGATTATTCCAAATTTTGAGAGGCTGCATTGCAACATTTTTTCCTAAAGAAAAGTCATTTTATTTTTTTTATTCATTACTATATTACTATTTTTTTTAGTCTATGCTATGATTTTTATAAAAATTTATGCTGAGGCCCTTATTGTAAACAATAATTAATTTTTCATTTTTTTTATTAGCTATATCATAAAAAATTGTCTTGCAAAACTTATTAATTTTTTTAAAAAAATTAATTATACTTTGTCTATAAAATCAAATCTTTGATAATCGTAGAAAAAAAAATAGAATATTAAAAAATAATATCAATCTGAAATGCATTTCAACAGTGATTCTTCATCCCTACACGAATGAAAAAGAGCCTATTATGATTTTCGGAGTATTTTTAATATTTTTATTCAAAATATATTAAAAATATATGCAAACCTGTAAATAAAAATTCAAATAACTTGATTCATTTTTTTACATTAAATGTTTGTAGTTTTAATAGTCTTCATCTACTTTGGACTGGTGAATTATCCACAACTACCTTATTTTGTTGTAAATTCCATATTAAGAACTGGGAGCATTTTATTTCGCTTTGGATGCTTTATATTGTTTGCTAAAGGGTTATAAAAAGGGATGAGCACAAATATGAGTTTTCATTTTTGTCATTTCTGCTTACGCTTGCTAAGAAATGCTTACACAGTTTTAGCACGAATTCATGCAAAAATAGCCGTGATTTCTTACAAACAATTGGAATCAGCTGTTGTGATGGAGCCCATTGATTTGGAATAAACAAATAAAAGCATAAATGATTTATATTACAAATAATTGATCAACTATTGTGATGGAGTTTTACAATTTTTTTCGAAGATATTAGATTTAAAGCCGATTTTATTGAATGAAGCAATCATCAATTCAAACAATTCAAACATGCCTACCACGCCGCCATATTGTTTGTTTACATTTTTACGTAAGCATGTCCTAAATTCGGCAAGCACGGGAAATAGCAACCTTACAGAATTAAAGAAATTCCTTAGGTTTGATGAGCATTTCTTACTATTTTGCGCTGTTTGACAAAAACGAACGCAAACTCGATTACGTTTCGTAAAACAAATGCAAAAACTATAAACAAAAAATATCAAACTGCCCTAAATACTATCGCCAAAAGAATTGACAACTGATTGAGTCATTGAAGTTTTTGCTCTAAACATAGTGTATCTGTGCTCTAAAGTTACTGAACTCCGTGAATGACTATAATAACCATAACCATAATAACCGTAAGGAATTCGAGCACAAGATCCCAATCAATCAAGTGTATGTCAATCAAGTCAGTTGACTCAGTTGTATCATACCGTGGTTGTATCTTTTGATGCTAAGGGAAATATATCGATATATCGCAAAAAACAATATCGAGCATAATATATTGATATATCGAACACAAACACAGTACCACAGTATATATATTACCAGTAGGTCAGAAAGATAGGAATATTGTCGAGCATTTTCTGATATAACCTTTTAGAATTGAAAATAAATTCATGTACAATTTAATATTTATGACGTTTCCAAGCATAAAATAATCAAGCAATATTTTAAAAACAAATATTAGTCATTTTCCTTAAAAAAAAAATAAACCACGATAAATATTAAAAGCATATATGACTTTAGAAATAAATTTTGCTAAATTCAAATCAATTTAAATATGTTTTTATTTTTTGGCGGGAAATTTTGTACATTGCACACACACACACACACACAAGATGGTCCGAAAATTATAACATTGGATTGAAATACTAGCACTGATCATCTTTATATTGTTGATATTGATAGAATGGCCTGTGTTACGCCTATGAAAGTTTGTTTGTAATATTTGCCATTAAAATGAAAGAAATTATGTTGTAATGAGAGATTGGCCTTCCCGTTTCATATATTAAAACAGCTCATTAATCTCTCATTACAACATAACTTCTTTCATTTTTACAGACAAACTTTCGGCCTGAGTATGGGATCCCCACTGTCTCCCATACTCAGTAACATATATATATTGTGGCGTCTGGTGGAAGGGGGCTGCGACCACCACTGAGGAGTCCAAAGCAGCCCCCCGGGAAGAAACGCCAATTCATCGCGACAATGCTCACTCTCTTCAACATCATCTAGTCTTCAGCTAATGAAGGTGGTTCTTCAACAGCGACCGTAACCCCTTCATATTGGTGATCCCGGAGTGACTCGAACACCCAACCTTGTTGGAGTGACTAGTGCCACTGGAGTGGCACAACGAACACCAGCCAGCATCCAATCTTCTCTCAAAGTTGTTCGCCGTGATAAGACATTTCGTTGTAGAGTTTGTTTTACCACAATTGTTCAACGCAGCATTACATCAATTCAAGTTTCTTCTGCTGGACGCTGCTCTGTTTGGTCATCCTGTACTTTGCTTCTCACTGCAGGTGCAGACCAACTGCACGTAAGAGTACAGAGTGGTCGAAGCCTTCTCAGTGGCTTTAATGTGTGCACACCTAGCTCTCATCTGACAGCTGACTGACGTCCTGCCAGGTGCGCAGAGCGGGGTGTGCTCGCGGCATTGTCACTGGGGGGAGTTCTGTGGCGTCTGGTGGAAGGGCTGCGACCACCACTGAGGAGTCCAAAGCCGGGACAAAACGCCAATTCATCGCGACAATGCTCACTCTCTTCAACATCATCTAGTCTTCAGCTAATGAAGGTGGTTCTTCAACAGCGACCGTAACCCCTTCATAATATATATGGAACTAACAGAATTTTATCATATTTTATCCCACCCTTTATTAAACAATAGTTTATGGATTAGATATGTAGATGACATTTTTGTCTCCCTCCCTCACAACATCAACCCTAATGATGTCCTAAACTATATTAACTCTATTCATCCTTCAGTTCAGTATACGATAGAAATGCCTTCCAACAACTCTATCCCCTTCCTCGATACCTTAATCACATGGAATAACAATCACTTGCAATTTACTATATATAGAAAACCAACATTCGCACCAAACTATATACATTGGCTATCTAATCATTCCCCAAACACAAAATTAGCTGTTCTGTCATCTCTATTTCTCCGTGCTTTTCGTATATGCTCTCCCCCTCTTCTAGCACAAGAAACTAAATACATCCACAATACTTTCAAATCACTTTACTATCCTGAGTTTTTCATCACAAAAGCATTTAACAAAGCAAAAAAGAGGTACTATAGCACCTTTCCCCGAAAAATAGCAACACCTCCTTTTTACCAATTCCTCAGTACATTATATTCGTTAAAACAAATATTACCAAAAATATTCCCTCATTCCATCAAATAACATCACCTTAAAAAACATTCTCAAACCCCCAAAACGAAAAGAAAAAATCTCCCCCAAAGCTGTATATATCACATCCCCATACTTGCAATAAAACATATATAGATGAAACCATAGATGCAAAGAAGAAAAAATCAACACACAGATGACCTGCAGAAGGACAGCATAAACAGCTTTAACAAGCCATAGGCGTAACACAGGGCTACTCTATCAATATCAACAATAAAGATGATCAGAAATATCAATCACACGAACCATCGCAAAATCATGGAATCGTTTTGCATATATAATAGTAACAACTACAATAAGCATCCCGGTGAAGTAAAGATAGATTTTATACAAAATGAATATCTGAAAACATCAAAATATTTCAACAACACCATGAAAAAATAGCAGACCAACTGAAACACGTGAACTGATGAAGATCAAGAAAGAAATTCAGTCCCTTAGCCTGAGGTCTTGCGTGTCGGGACGAAAATTATTTTCCTTTTTTAAATTTATTTCATTAAAAAAAATGACTTTTAACAATGTTTTTATTTGTACGTTGGTATTAAAAACGGTGACAGTTTAAGACATGGCACTAAAAGGAATCAGGATAACAAAGGTAATATATATATATATAATAATATATAATATATGTATATATATATATATAACAACCTTTTAATAATAATAATATGTATATATATATATATATATATATATAACATATATATATATATATATATATATATATAGCATAATATAATATATATATATATACATAACCATAACAACAACAACAGCAATAATAACAATAATAATATATATACTAACAACAACAACAACCAGCAATAACCAGCCATATGCATATACAATAAGCAGCCAGCAACTAACGTAACAGTAGTATGCTATAGCAACAACTAACAATAACCAACTTCTTCCTTCTTTAACAGCAATAATATACATATATATAACAACATGTATTTATATATGTATAACAACAGCAGCAACAACAATATGCTAACAACAGCAGCAACGCTAATATAGTATATACCAACAACAGCTATTCTTGTACTGTATGTTATAACTAACAATAACCAACAACAACTATTTGCTATATAACAGCAACAGCAATATATATATGTATATAGCAACCAGCAGTAATATAATAATAACTATAATAACAATATATATAATATATAATATGATTATATATATAGCAACAACAGCAACCTCTTCGCTAACTAATATATATGCTGCTATATATATATGTATCATATAGCAGCAACATAACAATATACCACTGCTGCTGCTGTAACTGCTAACAATAACAATATCCGCCAACCTGCTATGCTGTATAGCAATAACAATAATATGTATATGTCAATTCAGTGGAAATGAAATGGTACGAGAAAGTTTCGAGAAAATATTTGATTTTCTTGAGGATATTTACTTTAAATAAATAAATACATTAATATTTTAACAATTATACTTATTTCCATTTCCGAATTCGTTTGATAGGCTATATCAAATTTCGAAGATTTTTATGTTAAAAACTCGGAAAAATTATAATTTGGCCTCAATTTTAATTTGAAATCATAGTAAAAACCAAAAAAAAAAAAATTTATTATATCTAGGTATGTTTATATATTTTGCATCAATTTATAACAAAGGAGTAATGGAAATAAAATATATTTTTTTATTTTGTTTGATTTAACCCTCTATTATTTAGTGTAAATTTACAGTTAACCCCGGTAGAAAACCCCGGTTTTTCCTGATTTTTGGCCGGGGCCGGGGCCGGGGCCGGGGCCGGGGCCGGGGCCGGGGCCCCGGTCGGTTCCTAGTCATAAGTTTATATTATTTTATTCCATGTATTTTGTTTAATTTAATTTAATTTAATTTTGTTTAATATTTAATTCAATGATGAAAAAAAAATAAATAAAATTAGAAGTTGCCATAAATGAATTCAAACTTATGTACTTATTCATATGTTGCATGTACTATTTAAAACAAATGTACGTATGCCTTTTTATATGGTTCCATCAAAAAAGATATATATTTACATTCGTTTTAATTAATTGTTAGAGTTAATTACTTGTATTAATTAGTTTTTATTTCTTATTTACTACCGGCTGTTTGTTTTCTGGTTACATGTTAGACACATTGTTGTCGTGTGTTTGACAATGTTTTGTTTAAATTACTTATTTTATGGTGGGAGACCTTGCTTATGCTAAATGTCCATGCAGTAAAAGAAGCCCAATTAAAATTTCTCATTAACCCAATCCATACATAGTGGGTTAATTGCTTGAAGAAGAAGATCCCCACTCAACACACACACACACACACACACACACACACACACAACACACACACACCACAACACACACACACACACACACAACATCATATATACTATATATATATATATATATATATATTATATATATATATATATATTATTATATATATATATATATATATATATATATATACTATATATATATTATATTATATTATTATATATTATATCTATTATTCTATATATTATATATATATATATATATATATATATATATTTTTCTTTCTTTCGTTTC
Organism: Trachelipus rathkii; assembly: GCA_015478945.1. Lineage (NCBI taxonomy): Eukaryota > Metazoa > Arthropoda > Malacostraca > Isopoda > Trachelipodidae > Trachelipus > Trachelipus rathkii. Next base: position 119,976 of record JABUQX010003757.1, on the reverse strand, counting down.
TTCAAAGTACTCACGTTTTTTTTTCCAAGCATTGGGAGTAGGGTGCGTAACCGCATACATCGAGAAAAGCAGAGTAGATCGTGACAAATTGTCGTAAAGAAGCCCAGCCTTAGCCCCTCTGTACATTAACATAGTAGGAACTCGTCGCAATGCAGAACATTCCCCCTAGAGCTTTCATGGGACGCGAACGGATGCCACACTATGGTAGTAGTCAAGTGTGGGTTTCAATTCCCTGGCCCAGGTCGGGCACAACATAACCCTTACTAAATCCCCGCATTCTCTCCTATCATGCACCTTTCTTCTTGCTTCTGCCAACTCACATTTTCTCTCCTGCAAAATTCCTTTACTGACCAATCACTTTTTTCTTTCGTTTCTCCCAGCCGGTCGGGTTTTCCAAACAACTCCAATTTACATCCGCTTAAACAACCGATTATCATTCATTCTTTTCACATGCCCAAACCATCTGCAACATACTTTCATTTATTCCTTCGTTTACCCCTTTCTTCACACCACACAACTCTCTAATATATGTTCATTCTCATTTTATCAATTCTTCCACACCTAGCACGCCCCTAAGATTGTTCCATCTGAACACATTGAACTTTAGATTATACTTCTTATTCCAGACATAGTCTCGCTACTATACATAACACAGGTAACAACATACTCATGGCAAGACCTGGCGACTTCCAGACTTAGTCTTTATATTTCACACACGATTTATAGCCCAGCCACCTTCTACATGTCACAACTTCCTACTACACTCTGATCATCCGTTCTTTCTCATCCAACACATACCTAAATATTTAAACTCAGACAGCTTGTTCAGCTGCTCACTCTAACAATAACTTACATGTGAGGGCTATTCCTCACTCACAACAATAACCTTACTCTTATCTACCTTCTTACTTTCAAGGCCCCTCTTTTCTACTCAGTACCCTGCAAATTCTCTACAAATCTTCTGCAAACTATCTTCGTTTTACCACACAAACAAATCATCCGCATAATATAGATAGGGCACCCTCCACTATCTACATTCTCCATCATTCTAACACATTTCCCTGCCACCCCCTCTTATTCTTTCATAACCCATCCATTACAATTGAATAACCAAGGAGACATAACCAACCTGTCTCACTCCGTTGTTAAATAAACCAATACCTTTGACACATTTTAATTTCTCACAGACACGCCTCACTATCTCTCAAAACATAAACTTTTGATTCCATTCAGTAAGCCTACCACAAACACCATATATACTAACACTGCATAGAGCTTTCCTATTAACCCTATCATACGCCTGTTGAAATCCATAAAACCTAAAATCTTTCTTTTTCCTCTTCATTTTCTCATCATTTGGTTTCAATGTAAAAGATTTGATCGACACATTCTACCACTCCTATAACGCACACTTGTTCTTCACACGAATCAGTCTTCATCACTCTAACGCACTTTTGACAAAATACCAGGCATATATCTTCCTACAAATCTGCATTAACTACTTATTCCTAGTAATTTGTATTCAGTTCCCTTATCTCTCTTACCCTTATAGTTATATAAGGGTTATTACTGCTCTCCTCCAAATCCCTTGGAACTATACCCTTGTCTCCATAAAACGCTTTATTAAACGACTTCCAAATCCAATCAATCAACCATCTCGCCTCCGTTTTTGATCATTTCACCTAGTAATTTCATCTATACCTGCAGATTTACCATTCTTTCAACTTTCTCACTCTATTACCCATTACCTCATCCTTGCTAATAACCTCATCCCAATAATACCTTATTTCCTTCTGCACATCAAACCACACACATTCCTATCACCTTCTTTCATTAATGGATAATATTGTGCAGATTTTTTCGAAGTGTTCTTATCACACTCCTCACATCCATTTCATCAATACAAAAGCATCCCTATTCAGTATTTTAAGCAGTTCCCCTTATTCTCACTCATTCTTAACCTTTCGCGCGCTTCTTCCAGAAGAGCTTTCCTATTCCCTTGTAAGTCCCCATTCATCCTCCTTCTCAAACTGTTCATTTACTCTTGTTTTCTCCTACGTATGCATTTTAGTATTTCTTTTTTCCTCCTTCATTTAATTCCAGCATCTTTCTTTTGAAACTCATCATTTGCTTTTAGTACATTCACCACGCTTCTTTTTTTCTTCTAACGCTGCTTACCCTCTTCATTCGCACTGCAAGTTAAACATTCTTACTTCTACCTTAGACATCCACATAACTTCTTTTGCACTGCTACAATTGCTTTCCTTCATTTGCTCCCAGATTTGTTCAGTTTCAAATTGTTCACATTCAACTGATTTATTTGGAGCGTTCTTACATACTTATCCTTATTACCTTGTTTCACTTGAACTTCTCACTCTTAATTTAACCCCTTCCTTCCGTATACCTTCCTCTCCATCCAAGCCCTACCACTAACTTAATTATACATATAACAACATAATGATCCGATAATCTCACACACAAAGTCTACCATAGCTCTATACCACAAGTCACTCATCAAAATTGCAACTCCTTCTCTCCCCCTCTCATTCCTTTCCACACCAGCACATACATTTCTCATCTTTGTATCAGTCACAGGGAGCAAATCAAATTTGCCCTTTCTAAATACATCATCACTATGACCTAGAATACCTCCTACTTGTTGAAAGACTATTACCCATATATTTGACGATTATACATTTCGCCGAATATTAGACGGCCGTTTACGGCGATCACGACATCTTCCGAGGCATGCATTTGCATCCTAGCAAGAGATAGGGGGGGCAGCCAACCCAAATACTCCCGTCCCTTAGTCGCCTTCTACGGACAGCAGGACATACGATGTGGGTAATTCTTTCTCCCCACACACATAGGGATATGGAGTAGTAGGTGATGTGCTGGTAATTGTCTTATCATAGAACGAGGGTGTGTATTTAAGTAATCTGTTATATGATTGTTGGATAATGGTGTCCGTAATATATGTGCCTGGAGGATAAGTGTGTGAGAATATGAACGCAAAAGAGAAATCACGCACCATTAAAATGGGAGGTATTTTCATCGCTTCGTATGCCTGTATCTCCCTTATAATATATATATATATTATATTATATATATTATATATTATATATATTATATATATATATATATATATATATTATATATATTATATATTATTCTATTATATTATATATATATATATTATATATATATATATATATATATATATATATATATATAAAGGTGGAGGGTAATTTATACTTTAAGGGGGTATTTTCGGTCAAGGGAGTGGGTAATTTCTTATGGATTGTCTGGCAGTACTGTAGAAAACATGCTGGAGAGTGGAGACTAATCACCCTGATGACGGAATTGAAAATCAACAAGCGGGATTTAAAAAAGGGTCCCGCCGTTTAACAATTGTAAATATTGTAAAAATAAAGAAGAAAGAGTGTAGAGAAAATAGGTTCAAAAATTAAAAAAAAAAACATTAATAAAATGTAAAGAAACGAATGTTTTAAATAGGAAAAGTTTCTTCAGTGTTTACTTTCAACTAAACTAAGGTAATAGTCGAGTTTAGCTCAATCTGACTAAATATCGATATTTTTTCCGTATATCTTTCGTCCCCATGTAGGATGAAAAAAAAAAAAAACTGCCAGAAGGTCCTCAATAGCGATTTTTATAAAAATCAGCAGATTCAAAAAAAGGTAATTGTTAGTTTGTTACCCAGACGGTTGTCACCCCCGATTTTTATGAAAATCACAGGACATAGCCTACTCTAAAAAAATAATAAAGAATAGTGAAAACGAAAATCGTCGCTCTCCTTAGGAAAAAAAGTTACAGCCTCAAAGTTTGGAATAAAAGAATAAGATGTTATTAATTAAAAAAAAAAAAAAATTTTTTTTTGAAAATCTCAGGATATAGGCCTACTCTAAAAAAATAATAATGAAGAATAGTGAAAACGAAATCGGCAGTCTCTTTAGGAAAAAAGTTAGCGCCTCTCAAAGTTTAAAATTCCCATAGACTTTATAATAAAAATTAGTGGGACTGTGCTCATTTTAGGGCCATCCTAGTTCAGGTTATGATAAGATTTGTTAATTGTACATAGATTTTCTCTGTGTATACCTAACAAAACTTATCATTACCTGACTTAGAAGGCCTGAAATGAGACCTAACCTGGATGGATCTAATTATGAAAAAGTCCTAATGGGATTTTTTAACGATTGAGAGGCTGTAGCTTTTTTTTCCTAAAGAGAGCAACAATTTTCATTTTAGCTATTCTTCATTATTATTTTTTTACAGTATATCCTGCGATTTTCATAAAAATCGGGGGTGACAACCCTCTGCGTAACAATTACCCAAAAAAAATAATAATGAATAAAAATAATTATAAATATTGTAAATATAAAGAAGAAAAAGTGTAGAGAAAGTAGGTTCAAAAATTAAAAAAAAAAAATAAACATAAAATGTAAAGAAACAATGTTGTAAAAAAGGAAAAGTTTCCTTATTGTTTACTTTTAACTAAACTAAGGTAATAGTTGAGTTAAACTCAATCTGCCAAAATATTGATATTTTTTCCTATATATTTTTTTTAAATGTATCATTGGTAATAGGCCTAGTAGTGCAGAGGGTTGTCACCCCTGATTTTTTTGAAATTCACAGGATTTAATCTAAAAAAATAATAATGAATAGTGAAAATGGGTGGTGACAAACCTTGGTGGGTGCATATTCGCTAGAGGAGGTATTGACAAGTTCTTTTAGCTCGTCATGATGTAGTGGTCAATACTGCTGCTCATCTGCTAGGGTCCAGGGAAAATACATTTTAGGGGTTGTATTTTTATGGTTTACTGGGGTATGCATTTCGTAGGATAATATAAATATTATGTGATATATATATATATATATATATTATATATATATATATATAATATATATATATATATTATATATATATATAAGGTAGGCGGGGTGCTCGGACACTTTAGGCATAACTTGGTCTCCCGACTCTCCCCTAATGCACTTTTTGGAATTTTTTTTTTTTGTAAATCACGGCCCTATAGTCGGTCATAAGCACACAAAAAAATAATAATGTAATTCTAATAATAAAGTTTTATTAAAGTTGAATAAGCTGGTTAGCGCTGACGTGGAGGGTTGGAAGCAGACCCCATTGAGGGTCACTCGGACATCTGTTTAAATTCGTCTTTTCCGAATAAATTGCAATTTTTAATTTTTAATTTTACTTATATAATAATTTATTTATCATATTAAAATTCGTAATAAGTAATAAAATGTCATATAAATAAAATAAAATAAAAATAAGTTGGTCGATTCACCCCTCTCCGCCCAAAAAATTTTGATACTTTTTTGAATTCGTTTTTTTTATTAAAATTTCACTTTTTTAAAAAATTGGTAATTGTTACCCAGAGGGTTGTCACCGCCGATTTTTATGAAAATCACAGGATATACCTCTAATAAAATTAATAATAAAGATAGTGGAAAACGAAAATCGTCGCTGCTCTTGGAAAAAAGTTACACTGCCTCTCAAGTTGTAAAACCCATTGGATTGTTATTAAAAAAAAAACAAAAATTTTTTTTTTTTGAAAATCCAGGATATACTCTAAAAAAAATAATAATGAGAATAGTGAAACGAAAATCGGCAGTCTCTTTAGGAAAAAAAGTTACAGCCTCTGAAAGTTAAAAATTTTCCCATAGACTTTCTTATAATAAAAATTAGTGGGCCTCCTGCTCATTTTAGGGCCATCTAGTTCAGGTTATGATAAGATTTGTTAATTTACATGATTTTCTCTGTGTATAGCTAACAAAAACTTTATCATACCTACTTAGAGGGCCTGAAATGAGAAATAACCTGGATCAATCAATATTGAAAGTTTATGGGATTTTTAACAACTTTGAGAGGCTGTATTTTTTTCCTAAGAGAGCCAAACAATTTTTCGTTTTTTCACTATTCTTCATTTATTTTTTTTAGAGTATACTCCTGTGATTTTCATAAAAATTCGGGGGTGACAACCCTCTGGGTAACAATTACAAAAAATTTTCACTTTAATATAAGTTAACTTTTTATTATATTTACAATTAATTATACGTAGTAAAAAAATGTCAATAATACGTAAAATACGAAAACAATGGTGGGTCCGAGTCACCCTCCATCAATTTTTACGAGCGGGGTGAATCGGACCAAGTTTTTTTGCCACTTTTTTGGCACTATACTGTTTGGATCAAAAATTTACTTATGCCAGTTAAAGCTACACTACTCGAGTGTATGCCCTGAAAAATAATTAAAATTATCCACAAATTTTTTCATTTTATAATGAAGTTAAAAAAACACATTTTTCAAAAGTGAATTCTATTGAAGGACATTGTTGTACCCTAATTTCTAACGGCTTTTAATATAAAACTTTCTAGAATTAAATATGATCTAAATAAAACTTGTAGTACTACCGCGTGGCTATTAAATGAGCGGAATTTTTTTTTTTTTTTTTTTTATTATTTTTTATTTTTTTTTAGAGTGGACTAATCACCTCTGAATGGCGGGCCTGGTCACCGCCCGACACTATATATATTTTATATATATCTATATATATATATAATATATATATTATATAGTCCTGTTATGTAAAAACCCATTTACCCTATTTTTGCCTATAACTATTTAACTAATTACACTGCAGAATTTTATAATAATTTCTTAGAACGGCTAGTCCTAGGCTATATATATAACCCAGTAAAAAAAATTTGTTTTAGTTTAAAATTTTTGTAATAATTTAGACCCAAAAATATTTTTAAAAAAACCATATGTAATATAAAAAAAAAAACCATTTTCCCTCTCTAGAGCTGCAATATGAATATTATTAGCTATTATAAAATGTTTTAAAGGTAGGCTAATTAATAAAAAAAAAGAAGAAAAATAAGGAAAAAAAATTATAAAGCATAATTAAAATAAAAATAATTATATCTCATACCTTAAATAGATCTTGAATTTGAATGGTTTGGAGGCTCGTTGTGAGCTGGTTTAAACGTTGCTTGAATTTTTATTGCAGTTTACAATCCAACACCTTAGCACCCTCCTTGGAATGGTTTTTATTACATTCCTACCCCCTCTTGATAGGTTTTTATGAGAATAATTATCTTTTCTCTTTATAATTGCTCCAGATCTTGCGAATTTTGAGCAAAGTCAGGTTGCCTGATCTTAATAGCGTTATATGATGGCATAGGCAACTGTTGATGATCGAAATAATTATATGAGAAAATAAAAAAACTTTTTAATGACATAACTGTTTGGTAGCATAAATTCTTACCTCTTCTCTGTCTTGCACTCTGCTTTTTCTTCTATTTTTCAATGGATCCCCTCAAGGGGGTCTCAACTATTTGGAATTATTGAAACCTCAAAAATGAGTCTACACATTGACATATATAAGGTACTGCTTTTGACTCAATATGTAGCTGGAGCCAGAAATCTGTCTGGCTCTGGTATTGGTTCATATACTCCGGCTCTTAATTTAAACTCATTACTCTGTTTCATTCGTTCTCTTCCACTCACTTCCCCATTTTCAACCCTCTAAGTCCTTGGACGTTGCAGCGTGAAACCTCAGGTCCAGGCAGGCAGCACCTTCATCAACCACAGTAGCAAGTTTGAAATTAGATACCTTAACTAGAAAACACTTAAAACCTAAAAAATATTGGGTACAACACCAGTGGCAAATGCCCTAAGGACTGCTCTGATCCACTCTGTATACGGGAATCAATTCGCAGGCCATCTAAACATACTAGTCAACACAAACTAGGGACATATTCCTTGAAAAATAAAAAATATGGCTCAAAGTGTTAGAGTGGTGCTCCACACCACACTAACACCTCAGCGCATGCTCGGATTCCCTCAAACACCTCAGGAATCAATGCGGCATACCGTCAAAAATATATATATTTGACACAATAGAGTTCTGTAGCTCGAGAATAAAAAAAGTTGTATAGGGGGTGCTAGAAAGGGGGGTAGGGGTACTACCTGATACTAACCCATGGTAAGAGTGATCAACTTCCATTATAACACGGGAATCGATTCCCTATACTTTATAACATAGGGGGTAGCCTCTATATATACTAATATAATAATATATACAAAAAGGTTAAAAAAATTTTTTTTTTTAATAGTATATTTTTATACTTTTGTTTTTTTTTTTTAAATTATATTTTTGTTTTTAACCCCATATTGACAGGAAAAAAAAACCTTACAGCATGTTGACAGAAGTTATAGCAACATATACATCAACATTTTCAATTATTTTGAGGTGTTTTTTTTTTTTTTACAATTTACACATGGTTTTTTTGAGTTTACAAGTTGGATGTACGTTGTGGTTTGGTGGGCTGCATAAATATTTCATGAAATTTATTCTGGGGATGAGATGCTTGATGGGGACGCTAACATAATTTAATAAATATGATACTTTCATCGATTTCTTGATGGCCAGCCACTGCTTGGAAAAGTCCCCAAAATCAGTCAAAATATAAAAATTTGTGAAAATTTTAAACTTTAAAAAAAATTTTCCAAATATGAATAGTAAATAAAAAACATTTTTCACTCATGATAGTGTTAATGGGTGCACCAAAATTTTTGGTTCTAAACATCATATACTATATATATATATATATTATATATATATATATATTATATTATATATATCATATTATATATATTATTATATATATATATATATATATATATATATATGTAACTGAGAACAGAGTGGGTTTTTTTACATAACAAAAATTGTTTTTTATATATATATATATTAGCTATATATATATATATATAATTTAGTTATTATATTAATATATATATATTATAATATTATATATTATATATATAATATATATTATATATATACAGAATTATCTTTATATATATATAATATATATTATTTCTATTATATATATTATATATATATATGTATATATATCTGATATTAAAAGAGATAATAGTATTAATATGTGGTCTTTACACATATATAAAATTATAAAATTTTTCCGACTATAATTATATATTATAATATATATATATATATATTTTATATATATATATATTATATATTCGCAGAGTAAATAAAAATACTCATCCGTAATTGACATTTTGTAGTAAAGTAAGGTGCTTTGCGTCGCTATGAAATGTATAAGAAGTCTGCAACGCATAGTATCGAGGGAGTCCTTTCTTGAGTGTTGTGAGAGTAGGTTGTGTTTCGTGCAGGCTCTAGCGGAGTGGGGATATTGTAACTCCGAGCCTATGTTTGTGTTTTATGAAATACTAAGAAGTGTTTTGTTATTTATCCATGCAGCCAAATCAATATTTATGCTTTGTGAAATATTAGCATAAATATCTCTGTCTGTTTTATGTCCAGAAGAGACATTCTTTTATTATCTCGATTTCTACAAAGTTAGATTATCAAGTCTTGCATCTTATTCTTATATAATTATTTGATCCTTGTTTGAAAATAAACGCAAGTGAAGAATCTCCATAATCTAATTCCTTTATTACTGAAGAATAGTAATATCTCATCCGGCTGTCATTTCAGGTAAACGCAACCAACCTTACTCAAATCTCTCCCACTCAAATCTGTTTAATATTTTGTGATTCATATATTTTATTCAATGAACTATTTTGTACAAATATATCTCTCAAGCATATCGCATCTTAGTTAAGAATTATTGTAATTTTAAGAAGACATTTTCAAGATTATTTATTAATATTAAAGAAGGAATATCAAATTATATTTTTTAAGTATCATTTATTGAAAGGCATATATGACATAATAGATTATTAAAACTCATTTATACGAAGTCCAATATTATTCTCCTAAGTCTTTGAAGCATCTATTCATTTCGTCCGATCGTAGATATCTCTTCTAGCGTAAGTCCACAGGTTGAAAAATCTTAAAGAATCTATCTTCTAGAATCCGATGCTTCCATGTAGGTTTCACACGAGTCTGAAAAAGAAAAGACCTGTAATATAAATAAAGGTTATAGAAACAGGGAAAGAAGAATTAGCGACCGTGACAGGACTTGTTTATTTATTCATCATTTTCTACGCTAAGATATCTATTGAAGATTATTTATTTCTCAATCAAAAGATTGATGGCGACCGAAAGAAGTGGTCTACTACGTTAATGCCTATTTTCCTTCAAGATTTTTCTTCAAGAATATTCGTCGTTCTCCATTTAGAAGTATTCATCACGACATTCATTTCGCCTTCATGAAAAATGAGGATATCCATTGTTGACACATGAGAGGATTAAAAATAGTTGGTATCAAAAGTTAAGGTATACTGTGAAATAGAGGTCTGTGAAAATTATCTATTTTCGTTTTTTTTGTATTAATCAATAATTTATTATAGATAAAACATTCTTTCTTTATTATAATAATAGTCATTATTTTATTAAAGAAAATCATTTTTTTTTATTAAATGCGCAGTTATATGTCAATAATTCATCTTCGCTGTGATTGGTTCCCGCACGTCTATTGTTGATGACGTCATAATCTGTGTATAGTAGCCTCGCGCATAAAAATATATTTGTCTTTCATTTAAGCACACAGCTGTTTAATATATTTTTCTAAATAATCATTTTCTGTTCCAAACATTGTTGGAAACATTTTTTATATATATAGCAAGTATATATAATATATTTTGTTAAAAGAATTTGCTATTTTATGCATTTTGTCAATATTTCATTAAAATATTTGCTCAACTCATTTAGAATAATAAAAGAGACCATTTTGAGGCTAGCGATTTCTCCTCATTGACTGACCGAAATCTGGTTATTACTGGATTCACTACCGCTATTAAGAGAATTTTGATAACGGTAAACTTCATATTGGAAAAACAATTGTTGTTGTTATTTTTTTTTTTCTTCTTCTTAATATATTGTAATCATTTACGATATCAAAGTATAGTATATAAATTTGCTATATCATATAATTATATATAATAAATAATATTCATTATATATATATATAGTATATATATTATATATATATATATAAATATATATATATATATAATATATATATATATAAATATATAATATATATAATAATATCACTATTTGATTGGGGTAGGTTTAAGATGATGCATTTCAATGAAGCTCTGGGAATTTTGCGTGTGGAGTAATTGTTAGGCTTCACGAATGTGTGAATTTATTTTTCGGGGAAAATATTGTCTTGACGAGAACCACTTGGGGAAATCTTTTGTGGCAATTATATATTGCAGTCATATTCTTTCTCTTCTTTTCCTCTCTTACTGAATGAGAGAAAAGTTATTTTTTTTTATTTTGTCCGTGGAAAATTTGGGTTTTACATGACTCAAAGAAATCTCCCCATCTCGTTAAGATTGTATGCGGTTGATTAGTGTTGCCTATCTGCGATTGAGTTGAATCGAATGTTCATGCGCTATTAAAAATAGCTTTTCTTCCCCAAACAAAGGGAAGGTAGGATGATAAATTTTTAGATCTATATATCATTATATATATATTATTATATATATATTATATATATATAATATATATATATATATATATATATATATATATATATATATATATATATATATATATATATATATATATAATTTCTTTATTTGTATTATATTTTTTTTTATTGTGCCCTAGAAACCGTTTTGTGGAGAAAAGAAAATTTTCTGAAATTCTTCGATCTGGATCACGTCGTTCGTTATTGTCAAAGCATTCAGTAGGCTCAAGAAAATTCGCAAGGAGGATTCTGCCCGCCCAAAGAGGTGCCGGGTAGACAGGAACTGGTTATTTATATTATTATTATTATTATTATTTTCTTACATTATTATTATTTTTTTTTATTATTATTTTTTTTTTGGATGATTTCTCTTTTGGTATTTTCTTTTATATACATATGGGATGTCACGTATAGTATATCGAAATAGTCAGCAAGAAGAGTGCAGTTTGTAAGTTTTGTTTTTTTTTTTTTTTTTTTTTTTTTTCTTTTGTGTTGTCCATTTCCATTTCTTTCTTAATATTTTTCATTCATGTCCACCGACGACATTTCCAATCTTGACAACATCTCTGATAATCCTAACGCTGATAATATAGTTATTGATGTAAAAAATTCTGCTGACGAAAACGTAGCTCAAAATATTTCTTCGGCTGATTCTTCTATTAATTCCGAGACCATGCAACGTCCGGTTCTTAACATTGACAGGTTGTCACATTCACGTCCAAATATTCCTCTGCTGATTGGGTTTGTTAATAATAATTGGTGTGGACCTCAATTATCAGATTGGTTTAATTCTGTTGACGCTTACTTCGCAGATGAAGGAATTACAAGCGATATAGAAAAATTGAGGGCCTATATAAGGTTTGTCTCTCAGAAAGAAGGTAATGTTGCTTACCTGGTGCAAAGTACGCCAGAACTTAGGGGGGCTGTTTCCTGGGAGTCATTTAAAAACGATCTTTCATTAGTTCTCAATCCACTCGTTTCAAAATCCACGTTCGAAACGTTCAGTGATTTCGTAGGTACCAAATGGTCACTTAATCATTCATTACCCGAGTTCTTAACAGAGGCTCAGAAGTCATTACAGTCATTCATCGATTCTGCTGATTTATTACATAATATAAAGTTTAGTGACGAACAGCGTCGTCTTCTCTTATTTTCTAATTTATATTCGAATGTCAAGCCTCAATTCCAAAAGATTATACATGAAGAATTCAGCATAGATAACTCAATACCTCAACAGGTACAAACGTATTTACGAAAGACAAGTGTTTTAAATAATGGTAAGGTAGTTTCTTCTTCCAACAGAACATCGAATTCTGTTCAATCTAGCCCGGTGTATGCTACGCAAACAGAGAAAATCTCTCCTCCACCCTCAACACATCAGTCTTTTAATGTCAAAAATGTTCCAAGTTTTTATCGTGATCGTTCTTCTAATGTGAATAATTTTGTTGCTAGGAGTCCTAATGTAAGGAAACCATTGTTTTGTCGGCGATGTGAAAATAATGGACACGGCACTGCCGCTTGTATCTTTCGACCTTTCTGTAATCTGTGTTTCAAAAGTCATTATAGGGGTTCGGAAGCTAAATGTAGGGGCACAGTTTGGCAACCTCTCTCTGAGGAAGGTTTACGTCGTTATAGGGTTATAAATCATTCAAATCATTCCAATTATTCTAAAAATAGTAATAATTATCCTCAAAAACTCCAGTGTTTAATCATAACCCCAAGCAATTTCTGTTAACATCCGTCTTTCAAGGAGGGTCAAATCACGTTTTGGACTATGTTCAAAACTAGTCCAGAAGTCATTATAATGGAAATCAGGGTCAAAATATGACAAGTTCATACTCCAAGGGTGCCAATAATGTAAATAAGGGGCGTAATATGCGATTTAATAATGATGAAACCGCGGTACGAAGATTTAATAATGATGAAACCGCGGTACGAAAACCCGAAAACAGAATAGTAAGAAATGAATCTCCGCACTCGTATCGATTTTCTGAAGTGAATCCTGAAGTTCAGGTAAGTCTTTTGGATCCGAATTATGATCCTGATGCAAGTTTTTATAATAAATATGAGAAAAATAATTCATTTGGGCAAGAATTTACCCAATTTAATCCGCATCAGCCGTCCGATTTCTCCCGGAACCGCTGTGCAAATTTTCGCAATCCGCATCATTCCTCTCGTAATTCTGTTCATTCTTATTCGTCTAGAGGGTCATTTTTTTGAATGGGACCACGCATTCTCAGTCTCGCAATGTGGTGATGTCCAATTTAGAGGCTAATATTGTAAATATAGTTAATTCAAATCCGTGTTTCACTGATGTAAATAGTGTGGAAGACAATCCTCTTATAGGGAAAAGTTTTTATGTTAAGATCGATTTGACGGTCGAATATGATTTTATATATGGGATAACTTCGTACATAGATCTTGGTAGTGGGGTCTCTCTTCTTAGATGGAAGGTATTCGAGAATTTAAAGAAGTTATATCCTCTCAAATTAGAAGAAAACAACATAGTTTTGAAATCTATCTCTGGTAACGTCGTACCCAATCTGGGACGCGTCAAACTCCAAATGTTGTTAAACAATCGTCTGTTTAATATACATGCAATTGTTGTCGGAGATCAATGTTCTTTTAGCGGAAATATGCTTCTTGGTACGGATATTTTAGGTTCTTTACCGGTAGTTTTCGATTTTAAAAATGAGTGTTTATACATGAACGAAAGTATTGGGTGCACACAAATTCCTCTGGTTGTTTATGATCCATTGATATATGATCCAAAAACCAGTATTGATCCTCGTATGTACGATAAATCACATCCACTTTTTGAAGAATCCAATGTCAATCTCGTTCGTTCTCCGTCCAATATAAGACATCTTAATTTTGAAGATGAATCTTTTGTTCATGAATTATCTATTTATAACGATCAATGTTATGAATTGTCATTGCCGAACACAGTTAAGTTCGAAGCTTATTCTAGCGCCATTCTCTCGTTCTCAGGCCGGAACCTCGCCGCCTAATGATATTCATCTCGTAAGTGAGAAAATAAAAGGAAATGTTCTTTTAAACAGGCCTTTAGTACAGTATTAGATGGTACCATGTTAATAAATGTAACTTTAGTCCATCCGCTATCACAATTGATAAGAATACAGTTGTTTCGTATGCAAATCCTCTTTCTCTTCGCAGTTCCTATTCTGTTATAAATAAAATAGAATCGTCGCAGGGTCTATCCGATGATCAACTTCGCGATGTTTACAAGGAAATTTTGCTTTCTAAATCGAAGAAAGAATCTGATTTATTGGTGTTGCAAGATAGTGCTCAATTGAGCAGATCTAGATTTTCTTTAGGCACATAAAGATGTTATTGTTTAGGGATGATAAAGTTTAAATGTAGTCCATAGAGAATTAAAATAGGAAATTGTGCCCGACTCACAAAAATATTTCTATACTCCAAATCATCAACCTCAAGACAAATTTCAGGCTTGATATTAAGAGCTGGATTGACAAGTGTACTGGTCTAGAAAAATATTAGGAGGAATTTGGATTCACTTCATTCGAATCCTCCTTATCGTTCTTCCGGTAAGGCAGAATTTAAACCAAAAATAATTTTGATTTTGAAAGCCAAAACAAAAGTGGTTGTTCCTCTCTAATTCTTCATCTTATAATGTGGTGAAATGATTTAAGTAGGTACCCACACATTTTCGCCTAGATGCTCTTCAAACTCGCGGTATAAAAGTTAGTTTGACGAAAGCAAAGCCCTATTTTTATCTTTCCCCACCGAGACATTATCAGTACAAGATGGTACCTGAAGGTGTGAAAACTGTCCAATGTTTGTAAAGTAATAGAATCTCTTTCTCATTTATTAGGGATTCATGCATTAATTTATCTCGATGACATAATTGTGTATTCGAAAGATATAGAATCTCATTATCATAGTCTCAGTTTAGTTTTTGCCGCGTTAAAGAAAGCGAAACTCAAGGTGAAGTTAGAGAAGGCTAATTTCTTTAAACGTTCGTTGGTTTATTTAGGGTTTATGATCAGTTCAAAAGGTTTATCAGCTGATCCAGTAAATTTGAAGTCGTTCCCGGTTCCCACCGATGTTTCCTCCGCTCGTTCTTTTATTGGATTCGTGTCATTCTTTCGCAATCTCGTGCCTTTGTTCTCAGCCATTGCTCAACCCATCACTTCATTATTCAAAAAGAATGCTAAGTTCGTCTGGCTCAGTGAGCAACAAGTAGCTTTTGATACGTTAAAACGAAAGTTAATAATCGAACCATTGCTTCAATTTCCGGATTTTAATAAAGAATTTATTATTTCAACAGACGCCAGTAATGTAGGTTTAGGTGCTGTGTTGGCACAGAAGGATGATCAAGGTAATGACCGTCCTGTTTCATTTGCTTCTCGTACGTTGAGTAAAGCAGAGAAGAACTATTCATCTCTTGAAAAGGAAGCACTAGCTATTACTTGGTCTTTAGCTAAGTTTAGAAACATAGTTTTCGGTTATAAGATTCCGTATTTATACTGACCACCAACCATTAGTGGCTATTTTTAAGAATAAGTAATTTAAACAATAAAAATGCATATAAAGGGCCATCAAAGTCAATTCGTTCAATCCTGAAATCTTTTATATAGAGAGAAAAATATCTGCCCGGATTACCTCTCTCGTTTTCCCACCTCTCTCTCTCCAGTTTAGTATTGATTATTCCAGTCTCACAAAGAAGTTTTTCAATCTCACCATGTAATAAACGGTTAAAGAGTGTTCAAAGACTCTACACCATAATTCCATTAATACAATGGTCAAAAGATAATTTTTCTTTATGAAAGCCTCTTTAGTCTACGATATCTTATATATGTTATAGATGTGAAATGCAATATCTCAATACTGAAGTTCCTAATTCCTCTTGTTTATACAGTTCTGGGGTCTTAATTCATTCGTTTAGGGGACAGCCACTTAGGTCACGTTGGAGAACAGAAAAACGTGATCCGAAAGAACGGTACATCTTTCCAAAGATGTCAAAGTTAGTTTATGATTTCTGTAAAAATGTTCTTCTTGTCTTAGGGTGAAAGGTAATATACCTAAGAGAGCACCCATTTTCAAGTATCCCGTTCCATATCAACCTTTCTGTAGGGTTCATACTGACATTATCGGTCCTTTACCTCCATGTAAAGTGTCAGGTGCTAAATATATTCTTGTTTTTAAAGATTCTTTAACTCGTTATGTTGAGTTATGTGCGATTCCGTCTCGTAGTGGTATTTATCGCTAATGCTTTGCTTCATAGGGTCATTGTGAGACACACAACACCAAATGTGCTACTCAGTGATCGGGGGGGTGAATTTGTCTCGTCGTTCTTTAAACAGTTATGCAAGCTTTGGAAGATCAAGAAGGTGGAGATAACCGTTCGCTCACCAATTAGTAATTCTCTGATAGAGCGTGCAAACTTGCAAATTGAGAATTATTTACGTCATTACGTGAATAAAAAGGGTAACGATTGGTCTAACTTTCTTCCTTTCGCTCAATTGTGTATTAATTCTTCTTATAATGAAACCATAGGGGACTCGCCCCATTTCATTCTTTTCGGGTATTCAAAAAGATTACCTTATGATGTAGAGAACTACGTCACTCCGTTTACAAATCCAGATAAAAATTATTGTCCCACTCACGAAGAGTTAAAAGATATAGTTATTAGAACTAATTTGATTCGTGAAATAGCGAAAGAAAATTTAGAAGTAGAAACAAGA
This sequence comes from Trachelipus rathkii, assembly GCA_015478945.1. NCBI lineage: Eukaryota > Metazoa > Arthropoda > Malacostraca > Isopoda > Trachelipodidae > Trachelipus > Trachelipus rathkii. The sequence goes on along the minus strand of JABUQX010003757.1, from coordinate 102,727 downwards.
AAGTTTGTAGAAAGGCAGCATAAGAAAGCTGAAGATAGAAAGATCTCAGTCGGTAGTAGGGTGTTTATACTTGATGTTAAACCTCCTGGAGTGTGTAAAAAGCTGTTTTCCCGTTGGAAGGGACCTTTTCGAGTTATTGGGATACTCGGAAGAAACAGATTTATCCTTCAATGTCTCCAGACATCTCGTGAGATCGCCGTCCATAGCGATAATTTCAAAATCGTGCCAGAGCCGATTTCAGATCAGAATCATGAATCAAATCCAAATCTCTCATCTATTAAAGATAGTAATCCGAAACAAGTACATTTCAATGTCGATAAAAATGTTGTAAATTCAGATGATGATGAGTCTGAAGTTGTTATGTTCCCTCATAAATCTTCAAAGAATGTAAATAGAATGCCGTCTGTTCAGCAATCGCATGAGAGTTACAGGTATTCAAACTCATCTTTTCATGATCCGATAAGGTCATTTTCTAATTCTAATTCTCACCAAGGTGTTCATGATAGTTCGCAGGAATGTTCATTTTTGTCTGATAGTGTTCCAAAATCTTCGTTTTCTGGTTTCGAAAATCAAAATGAAAGTGTAAATAATTCAAGTTTTTATAAGTCTAGTTCATATTCGGATGATTCTGATGGTAATTTCGTTCCATACCAAGGCTATCAGGGACCTCGTATCCAAAGTCCTAGATGGTTACGTTCGAGAAATAAAGTGTCAAATACTCATAGTACTCCGATTTCTCAAGACGATCAAAGTCAAGCTTCTTGTTCTCATTTTCCTACAAATCGTTCGTTCTCAGAATAGTTTTCAGGTTTTTCTCTGTCAACGCAAACTGCATTTGTCATGTTGATTGTTTTGATAGAACAATGTTGATATCGTATGTGTATATATTTGAAGGTATTAATTGTTAATAATCATTCTTAAAACGATGTCTTATTTCCTGTACCTGAATTGCTGAGAAGATAACGAACGAAGATCTTGAGAAGAATGAAGAAGTTTTTGTTTTCTTATTTATTATAGATTTTATGTTCATGAGTAATTACGAAGTAGTTTGTTTTGTGTAAAATATCTATTCTAGAAATGTAAGTAGAATTTACGAATGTAAATAATGTTCCGAGGGGGAAGCTTTTCTTTCCCGACTCAATATATATATATATATATATATATATATATATATATATATATATATATATATATATATATATATATATATATCTCGCAGAGTAAATAAAAACAATACTCATCGTAATTGACTTGTTGTAGTAAATAGTACGGTGCTTGCGTCGCTATGAAATGTATAAGAAGTCTGCAACGCATAGTATCGAGGGAGTCCTTTCTTGAGTGTTGTGAGAGTAGGTTGTGTTTCGTGCAGGCTCTAGCGGAGTGGGGATATTGTAACTCCGAGCCTATGTTTGTGTTTTATGAAATACTAAGAAGTGTTTTGTTATTTATCCATGCAGCCAAATCAATATTTATGCTTTGTGAAATATTAGCATAAATATCTCTCTGTCTGTTTTATGTCCAGAAGAGACATTCTTTTATTATCTCGATTTCTACAAAGTTAGATTATCAAGTCTTGCATCTTATTCTTATATAATTATTTGATCCTTGTTTGAAAATAAACGCAAGTGAAGAATCTCCATAATCTAATTCCTTTATTACTGAAGAATAGTAATATCTCATCCGGCTGTCATTTCAGGTAAACGCAACCAACCTTACTCAAATCTCTCCCACTCAAATCTGTTTAATATTTTGTGATTCATATATTTTATTCAATGAACTATTTTGTACAAATATATCTCTCAAGCATATCGCATCTTAGTTAAGAATTATTGTAATTTTAAGAAGACATTTTCAAGATATTTATGTAAAATAAAAGAAGGAATATCAAATTATATTTTTTAAGTATCATTTATTGAAAGGCATATATGACGTAATAGATTATTAAAACTCATTTATACGAAGTCCAATATTATTCTCCTAAGTCTTTGAAGCATCTATTCATTTCGTCCGATCGTAGATATCTCTTCTAGCGTAAGTCCACAGGTTGAAAAATCTTAAAGAATCTATCTTCTAGAATCCGATGCTTCCATGTAGGTTTCACACGAGTCTGAAAAAGAAAAGACCTGTAATATAAATAAAGGTTATAGAAACAGGGAAATATATATATATATATATATATATATATATATATATATATATATATATATATATATATATATATATATATATATATATATATATATATATATATATATATATATATATTTATATATATTGAGATATATTAATAAGATAAACAAATACAATGAGATATCAAATTTGATATGACAGTCAAGTTATTATTAAATTAAGGCAAACAAATGACCACAATAATTACCTCTTAATTTTATTCTTATTCTGAATATTTCACCATCTGAACATCACACCAACGTGTTACTTTCGAGTATGAATTTTAGGAGTTATAAAGATAGAATATTCAGTAAGAGAAATAGATAAAGATAGCAAAGTCAGGGAAAGTTTACGAACTGAATTGTACTGCTCTTTACGTTGTGAATCTGAATTTTGAGAATGCATTTACCATAACAAATACGAAAAGAATACTCCTCTTCTTCCTCTTCTTCTTCTTCTTCCATCCTCTTTCTTACCTCCTTTTCACGTTCCTCACTCCCCCTTTTCACTTTCTGGATTTTCGTTATATGTATCTTGTTCACTTCCCTGATTAAAGCGCCATGCTTTACCAGTACAACTTTTCCATCTCTCCCTATTATCTTGCCGGGTCCTCTCCATCTCTCCTCTCCTTTCTTCTTATAATAAACTGTATCTCCCAATTGAGCTTCTTCTATCCGATGTATTCTCACTCTTCCCTTTAATGCTCTCCTTATCCTATCTCTGCATTCCTTTCCTTGCACAATCTCCTTTACTTCATCTTGCACCTGCATCAGTTCCTTCAGTTTTTCTCCTTCTATCTCCTCTTCTAGTTCAGGCGGACTGAGTTGTTCCAAATCCCGTCTACCTCGGTAGTACATTCCAAATACTTTCTGATTAGGGGAATAACCCCCACTCATTATTCTGTCATTTTTGGCACTCACCATCCACATTAGGATCCACTCTTTCCCTTTTATTCCGTCTTCTTTTAACTTCCTTAACCCCTCCTTCAATATCCCCACGGTCTTCTCACTCTTCCCATTACTCCATGGACTCTCACTAGCGGTACAGAGCATTTCTATCCCCCATTTTTCCGTGAACTCAATTATTTCCTCATTTTGGAACTCTCTACCCCCGTCTGTGATAATTCGTTGAGGTGCTCCAAAGTAGCTTATCCATTTTTCCATTACTCCTTCTAAGATGTTAGAGGGTTTTTTGTTCTTCATCCACTTTGCTTGGCAATAGTGTGTAGCCCAGTCTGTCATTACAAGGAACCTTTCCCCTTCTAGCTCTCCCATATCCATGGACAAGACTTCATTAAAGTTATGTGCCAGCGGTATTCCTACAATTGGTCTTCCTGGACTTTTCTTATATTTTTGGCAGGTCTCGCATTCGCTACAGGTATCTTTAAGGACTTTTAACCTTTCCTGTTTCACACTCTGAAAAGTAGCATCTTGTTTCCAAGCCTTACAAATCATTTGATGTAATTTTTCGTAACCACAGTGGCCAAATTGTAGGTGTAACCTCTTACAATTCTTCTTCCATTTCTCTCCATCGTGGATAGCCTTATCTAGACCCAAGGTTAGCCAAACGTTCGCTAACCCACTTCCTTCCCTTAATTTTATTCTTATGTGACCCTTGTAGTCTATTGTTATCGGAATTTTTGTGAATTAAAGGATGGTTACATTCTATATACTTGTTTAAAAAATCTATTCTTGCCCCTAACTTATTTAAAACTGTCGTTCCTATCAACCAAGGGATATTTCCCTCTACTACTTCTGTTTCTAGGAATGCTTTTCTTTTACCTAACAGTATAGGTATTAAATATTTCCGATTACATCTATATTCCCTCTCCCCAAATATATATGTTTCTTCTACTCTTCTCTCTGACTCCTTCATCTTCTCTAACTCTATTCTATCTAGTGTGGACAATATAGCACCTAGTCAGAATTCTCCCACAACGCTCTTCCGACATCCTGTATCTACAATAGCACTTATGAAATCCCAGTTATCTTCTTTTTCCCCTAATAGCACTATCTCCTTATTCGCCTTTTTCCTTTCACTACAATTATTAGCCAAGTGACCCTTTTCCTTGCATATATAACATTCTTTATCTTTCATCCAACATTCTTCTGTACCATGACCTTTCTTTCCACATCCCTCACATTCCTTATCGGTTTTCCTATAGTCAGGGCAAAACCTTTGTGTATGTCCCACTTTCTTACATCTATAACAAGTAATCTTCCTTTGCATACCACTCATATTTTTGTCACCGCCATACCATGTCTTCTCTTTATTTTGACTTTGGTAGCTTTTTCCCATGATTCCCCTCAACAGACTAGTTACTCTGGTGTAGGAAAGATCCCCATCCAATGCTCCTAGCATTATTTTTTCCTCATTGTCAGATAATTTACTCCTTCCCAATAATAAACCTCCTTTATGCTCCTCTCCTAGGTCTGTCATCCCTACTGCAGTACATCGTCTTAAAGCCACATCAAACCTACTCACAAAATCCTGAATTTCCTCGTTTGTGCCTCTCTCTATTCTAAAAAAGGCATTCATGCTATCCATTTTCTCCCTTTTCTTATCACTACTATATTTTTTCTCTAATACGCCCAATATCTTATTCACACCATCACTACCAGCCAACTCTTCTCTTGGCAATCCTCCCACAAGCTCCCAGGGTTCACCACACAAAGCACTTCTAATGGTCAGACCAGGGTATTTGTCAACACTTTTGTTTCTCCAAATCCAATCCTCCACCTTCCCTTTCCACTCTAAGAACCTCTCTCTCTTTCCGTCAAAAAATGGACACTTCCTTCTACCCTTCTCACTGGATTCATCATCGGAGCCCATGATTCCTCAAAGTAAGTTTAGCAAGATTTAGAAGTTTAGTAAAGTTGTAAAATTGAGATATATTAATAAGATTAACAAATACAATGAGATATCAAATTTGATATGACAGTCAAGTTATTATTAAATTAAGGCAAACAAATGACCACAATAATTACCTCTTAATTTTATTCTTATTCTGAATATTTCACCATCTGAACATCACACCAACGTGTTACTTTCGAGTATG
>JABUQX010003757.1:75000-90000 GCA_015478945.1 Trachelipus rathkii | reverse complement strand
ATCTAATTTTATTCCTAATGATTTCATCTCTACGTTCATGACCAACTACTGCTGAAGAAACCTCTGTAATCAGTTTTATTTGTCTTTCTACATTCTGACTATGGCACTCATGTCCTAATTCTAATGTTTTTTGAATAAAATTTTCAATATCATTTCCACTTAGTCCTTAAAAGTTAAAATGGGTGGTATTGTTTGCCATTGTAGAATTGGTGTCATTTTATGATAACATGATGCCTTGAAGTTATGTTTGGCTTCAAAAATATTCTCTTTATTTATTTTTAATTTTTTTTTAATTTATTTTACCACGACAATCGGGGGAAAGGTTACTATTTTATGTTTTTCCCGACCAGTGGGCCCATACAAGTGGAAAGGTGCACAGTTATCAGGGTGATAGTAACCCCAGCCTCAGTCTGAACCAAGTCAAGATATCCCAGCCATCAGTGGGCATGGCTAGGCTCTGGACTCACAGACTTACTGTGCGTGAGGCTAATAGGAATGTAGGTGTCTGTATGTGTAATAAAGGTTGTACCGTTGTATGTGTTGGCTATGGATGAGTGAGGTGAGGGTATTGAGATTAGTGTATTAATATACTATGCCGTAAACTGTAATGAATTACAGAAAATCTCCTACAAATGGCAATTTTTCGTGTCCGTCCTGGTGACTAGTCGAAAGTACAAAACCCGTTTGACGAGGACTCGAACTCACGACCCTAAGCGTGCAAACGCACCACTCAGCCCACTGCGCCACCGAGACTCTTTATTCATATATGGGTATTCATTTTCATTGTCACAGGTTTCATTTTCATCATCACTTTCAACTATTCCTTCTGCCAAATCATCATCTTCATAATCAAAGCTTGGTATAATTCCTTTCATATACAAAATTTTATTGACATCTCTCCTTCTAACTTGTTCATCCTCATCAGCCAACATTGCAATTAAAATATTTTCCCCATGAGCAAAGGAACTGTTGTTATAAGTTTTATAGCAAGTGTTATAAGTTTTATAGCAAGTGTCCCTTATAGAAATTTCTGGAAATTTATTGATTTTTTGAATCAAGTAAAATAAGTTTTTTGCTCCATCAGTAAAGTTTTTATCAATTTTTATATGAAACCAGCTAGGAAAGTAAACAGTTACTATGAATTCTGCAATAAGTTTTAAAATTTTGGTGGCTTTTAAAACTGAGACATAGAAACAGAGAATTCTACAAGCCAGTGTAAGCCAATGGGAATGATTTAATTGGCTAACTTATAGCAACGCTAGATCTTCATCTACATCACCAGTAATCACACCCCAGTAAATGCGGTATACATAGTATTGATCGGTAGACAAGTTATCTACAGTTTGATTGTCCAACATGACAAATCCAGCATATGGTATGTGATTAAACTTAACAACTTCCCACTCAGATACATTTCCATTCAATTTTGAGCCTATGGGTCCAGCAAATTTATCTGGCCCTTTCGTTGTACCATCTAGTTTCATGAAAACATGTCTTAATGGGAGCTCATTGAGAAGCTGAAAAAGGCAATCTTTCTTTCACTCCCTCTGCTGAACTTGCAATAACGATGCTCGTTTGGAAATGGAGCTGGGTCCGCTTCTTCTGCTGCTGAAAGCGTTTTTCGCCGCTGTACATATCATATCGTCCTTCTCTCACAAAAAGTCTAGAAAGGGAGCTCATTGAGTTGCAAAAGGCAAATATCCCATTGCAGTGGTTCACCAAGAAACAATTCTAAGTATCTAATTGAGCCATGTAAATGACCTGTATTCACATTTGTTCTGTCTGCCTTTACTAAAAACCAATTTGTTTTCTAGCTCTGTTCCTTTAACCTGCATGAAAATTCCATGAGCTATGTCAATTCCTTTACTGCCTTTTGGCGTGAAGTGATTGAGGTAAAAGCCATCTGAAATAAATTTGAGAAATGGTGATCAACAAATTACTAAAGTAACATTTTTGCTATTAACATTTACTAGTTTATATCAATATACTTTCATATGTAACATACATACTTAGAATCAAGATTATACAAATTTTAAATTACCAGGTTCACCAGTGATAACGTAATGTTCTTGTAGTGTTATAGATGTGTAATATTTTCCATTAATTTCAATATTTTGAAGAGTTGCTTCTTTTCTGCCATCAAAACCTATTCCAGTTACTTTTTTGAACATGATTTCTTTTTCTTTCTGATCTCAATTTATTTCTTTCTCTTCTCAATTTATTTCTGTAAAGTTAAAATAATTCGTATATAAATTAGAGCACAGGAAAACTAATTTAATCAATTGAAATTGATATTAAAATATTAATTTATAAGACATTTATTTGAAAAGCTTAGTACTTACTTACTTAATAACATTTTGCATGTTATCACTTATGATTCTAAAATCAACCAATGCAGCAGAAGCAACAGCTGCCCCAACTCTATCACTTATTTGGTACCTGAAAAATATTTATTATATACAGTATATATTATACACTTAATTAATTTAGTTGTAATAGTTGCAAGTTACAAAAAGTAATTAACGAGTGAATATTATTTCAAAATACTTTATACATACAAACTACACTTTTAAACTCTTCAATTTACCTGTTGCAAACTTCAGCTAATGTTTGTAGTTTTGTTCTATTTTGTTCACTTGTATCATCTCCAATGTAATCAGGATCTGGATCATTATCACTTGATAATCTTTCACTCATTCCAGCATCAGATTGCTGTTTTTCTTCTTCGGGTTCTTGAAAAGAGCAACTTGGTTTTGACTTTGAGTCATCAAATTTTTGAACCTAACTTGCTCTCTCATTTTCTTGAATGATTCTAGTTTTGAATTTTGCTTCAGAAAGTGTTACAGGGACCGGCTGCAAAGTACAGTAGCCATATCTGTTTGTTTTTTGATCCTGAAATATATTTAAATTCCTTAAAATTTGGATATTATGTTTCTATAACATATGAATTTATTTTTTCAGCTTTTAAAAAATTTATGGCCTACCTATCAAGCTACATAAAAGCTTAAAAAATTTAGAATGTGAAATAAAAAGGTAAAAGTTTATGAAATTTGTAAAGTAATATAGGTACCTCATAAAACTTATAATTAAATAGTTCTTCAGTTGCTTCCCTTAAAACACTTTCTTTTCGGTAATCTTCAAAATAGAGGCATCTCTCAATTACTTGCTTTAAAGTTGGAAGTCTTCCTGGTAGAAATTCTTTTGATGGCTTATAACATTCATCAATAAGATATTTATTTGTAGATTTTCTTGTAGTCATAGCTCAAAATTTAGGTATTTACTAAGAATAACTAGGTATATAAATAGATAAGTAGGTATTAGGTAAGTTACATTTTTGAAAATTTTGATAAAAATGTAATAAAAATGAAAAAATATATATATATATTTCTGTAAATAACTTTTAAAATAAAAGTTCTATGAAAAAGTATGATATCACAATAAATGCTTAAAATTAAATTCTGCATCCTTTGGTGTAAAAATTTTGTTTGAAGCATGATTAGAACAAAAGTTATGGTCATTTTTATACATATGACATGAGCATTTTGGATTTTTTGAATAATGAGACTTAACATTAGGTGGGTCGACTACTAATGGTTACCACAAATTGTTTTCTTCACAAATGTTGTTTTTACATAAAAAACCAGGTACTAGGCTGGTGTTTTTTTTGTTTGAGGATTTTCAGCCCACCCTAGACTTTTCAGTATGAAAAGATTCAATCAGACAGTTGAGGTTCTTTGATTTAGATTTGAAAATAAAAGAAGCTCCATTCCAGTTTATTTTATGGTCATTCATGGTGTTTGGCAAATTCATTGTTGATGCTGCCTCCTCAGATGTTGCATTTTTTTTTTGTTCTCTATGTAGGTTTTAATGTTTTCATTAAAACAAAACAAAAAGTGGTTCTTGTAAATAATTATTATGTTTAAAACTTGGTGAATGTATGAGTAAAATTTAAAGAAATTGAACATTTAATAATTTATGTAATATAAATTTAATATTTAATAGTTGTCCTGTATATGGTGAGATGATGCAGTCAACAAAGTATTCATGGGCATTTGATTTTGTATTTCTATAGAAATGTTGCTTAGCATTGTGATTTTTTTTTTCTTTAATGAATTCTTGTGAATTTGACAGTAAATGAAAAATGTATGTGATTTTTTTATCTTTATATTTGGGACAGGGCTACAAAAAAAAATTAATTATTACCTCTTTCTCCAACTTTATCATAAAGATCTGAGCTATTTTCTAAGTTATAAGACTATTGTTAATTTAAAAGTTTGCAAGTTTTTTTAACACACCTTTACATGAAGCTGACTTAAAAGTTTAACCTGTATTAAATAAAGAAACTATCATTACACAAAATTGTGACAACTTTGACTTAGCAATGCATAACTTTCCAAAACAATCTAATTAATAACAATGGTACTATTTTTCAATAAAACTTTCCCAACATTTTTCTCTTTATTAGATATATAAAAATGAATAAATACTAATACCTACCCTGTAATCCGTGAAAGAAAACTTTTGATCAGATTTTGTAAATTGATAATTTGTCCTTTCAATAAAAATAATGTATCTTGACTGAGAAAATACACAAGTGGTAACTATAATCAAAACCAATATAATGAAAAACTAAGATAATTTGTAATCTTTCTTTAAATGGAAGATTATATTAGGATTTTAATTAAAGTTTATAATACACATATTATATAAATAAAAGTGCTTATAACTTAGTCACACCAACCCATACAAGTTTTTGAACAAGTTATCCCACTGCCATAGTAACCCTTATTTCAATATTAAATTATTTAAAATTAATTATAATTATAATTAATTTATAATTAAACATTCTTAATTTAATTTAGTTCAAAACTGCTGATTCAATTAAATTATTTTTACACTGCAGCACAATAAAATAATAACTACCAATATAAATATTTAAACACTAAATAATATACCAGTACTACATTTTATGGATTTCATCTGGCACTTCATCTCTTCACCATCCCAGCATATCTGGAAAGACAAATTCTCACTCAATCAAGCTAAACCTAATTGCTCCTGTCTCTCCCTTCCCTCCTCCCCTCTTACATATGTCTTTCTTTATCATGTTGTCCTTCCTTTTTAGAATGTCTGCCATTTACTCATTTTTTCCTACCAATGGTATCACATTTACTTTTTTTTCCAACATCTCCTTGATTGATGCTATGTTTATCTATAGTCTTTTGTTTAACACCCCTGATGTGGAATATATGGCTCTGCTCAAGGTCGTCTTACCATCTTTTTTTTTGACTTCAATAGATGTCCCTTCTCCTGTAATCTCCTTCCAAATCCGTTTCAAAAGTATGGCATTCTCAGCACCCTCCACCAAGGCATAATGTCTCTGCCTCAATGGTGACTTTGTACTCTTTTCGCTATTCCAGATTTTCATAAATTTAACATCTATTCCCTAATTCATTGACCATGCTTATCACATATTCTATTTGAATATCTTCTTTTAGTTCTTTATGTATATTCACAAAAGATGCATCTGTATAAACTTCATATTTAACATTTCCCTTGTTAATGTCAATTTTTATCCTTAAACATTCTCCCTTTACTTTCCTGATTATTTTACTCAATTTTTTCATATTACCTCCATGAGCCTTTTTATTAGTCTTACTTAGATCACTTACATTATAGAAAATATCTTATCTAGTGTGTGGCTTATCCAGTTTAATTGTCCTACCATTGTGATTATCTATACCTTGTCATCTCTTCCTGATTTAATTCTTTTTCATCTTTTATATGTCCGTAGATCTCTTCATCTGGTCTAATATTATTTATGTAGTTATTCTGATCCATCCAAATCACTGGTCCATCTTGCCTCACTACAACCCCCACATATTTAAATGTTCCCTGTTTTTCAGTTCCTATTGTTAAACATTTTCCCAACTCACTTATTACTTCTTTCTCGAATATGTCATTGCCTCCATAAAACAAGTTATCCACATGTTTGCACATTGCTTCTATTAGTTTACCTTCTCTTTCCCATAACTAGAATATTTTTTTTTTATTGCAATTGACCAACTCAAGTATATCTCTTTTTTTTTTTTTTTCCAAATTTTTGACTAATCATCCTAGTTGAATCTTTCACTAATGGTGTGTTTCTTAACCTTATAGTGAATCTCTGTTAGAATTTTTACCTCCTCATTCTGAAATTCTAAACCATTATTGGTTGAAAATGTTAATTTTTCCATGATTTTCCTCGCAATTTCCTCTCTCTTACTCCTTATCCATTTTCCATGGCAATAATGAGTAGCTAAATCCACCATTAAAAGAAACCTACTTCCCTCCACCTCTTCTAGATCCATAGCTATGGTTTTATTAAATGTAGTTGCCATCAATAAACTGACTACACAGGGTTCACACTTTCTGGAAAGTCAGGGAAGGTCAGGGAAAGTCAGGGAAAAAAATATTGGTCAGGGAAAGTCAGGGAAACGTTTTAAGATATGCTGAAAGTCAGGGAAATTCCCTGAAATTCCCAAAAAGTCAGGGAAATTTTAAAATTTCAAAATATATGAAGAATGATCCATGGACCAAGTTGCATATTTTTGATATATTTTTTTCCTGACTGTATAATTGTGGAATAAGAGATGTATTTGATAAGTGAATGAAAAGGTTGGGCGAGGAATGACATTCCATAAATATACTTCTATCCTGTTTCTTTCTATTTTTAGTTCACTATTACCTACTATTCTTTCTTTTCTGTTCTTAGAGGTTGTTCCAAATTCATCCTTTTGATTGAAGGTGGTTGGTGTATGGATGTTTTAGACTGTATGACTTATGACTTAATCTGTTTATATCTTTTTCTTTTTAGGGATTTATACTTTAAGGTGTTTTTTTTTTAGGCTTGACGAAGTGATTTTGGATTTTTGTATTTATTGTATTTATTATTTATTTATAAATGATTTCAAACAAAAAACTAACTTTAACGACCAGTGTTAGGTTGGACGTCAAACTGAACCCACACTTTATCAGGTGGTTGGGTAAAGGACCTGATAGTTCCAAGGCATACTGTAAAGTACATGTAAAAGAACTTTGATCTATCTAACATGGGGTGCCAAGCCGAAGTTTCACATTCAAGAATGGAAACTCATTTGAATTTAATCAAAACTCAGCAGGACCAACCATCATTGAAAAACTTTTTCGTTACATGTTCTAATAATACAAAATATTAGAGAAAGTGTGTGCACTGAAAATTGTCCATTCCATCAACTTTTAATCATACTCAACCGATTGTAAATGACCCTGAGTGTTCTTATTAATAACTAACCAAAATCAGTTTATCAATCAGTTTCATCTTTGCATTAAAGATGATGTTACAGAATCTAAAATAGTATGGGCATTAAAGGTAGGATGATAAAATGTCTTTAAACTCGTAAGATATAGGGGAAACATTTAAATTAATGTTTCCAGATAGTGCGGTAGCTTCAAATTTTAAAATGGGGCTGATGAAATGTAAATATGTGATTAACTATGGACCTGCTCCTCTATATTTCTAGAAAGCAAAAGCATAATACACCTACTTTTGCAGTGAAGCTCATTCTACCCTTTGAATTAAAATTCAAAATATTTTTGATGGTGATTGTCTTTCTAAGAAACTTGATTAGTTTTTTCTTCTATAGTACCTGGGAATCAATGTTATGTAGAATTGTAAAATTTCTCATTAAATTAGACTGATATTTTCGCATGGAAATGCGACAGTGGAAGGAGGGTTTTCTATAAATTGAGCAATTATAGTGGAGAATCTGAAAGAAATAGTCTGATTTCTCAAAGAACAGTGCACAATGCTATAAGATCTCATGAAAGTATTCATAAAGTTCCTATCACTCAATAAATGTTGACAAATGTAAGAGCTGCCCATAGGAGATATGACATCCTAAAGAGTCAAAACAGAACCAAGAAGCAAGAAGAGAATAAAAAGGTTGAAAAAAAGAAAATTATTCATACAGATCTATAAACTTGAAGAGTAGAGAAAGATGACAAAACTGAAAGCTTTGACAGAAGAAGACGCTTATAAAATCAAAATTTCAGATGCTTGAGAAGAAAAAAAGTTAACCTAAATCTCCCATTTAGAACTTTTGTGATCACAGTGGACTAGTCACCTAGTCCATTAATGTAAGCTTTTAATTTATTTTTGTATAAATAAAACTGTTTACTTTTGGAAAAAATAAAAAAGGAGTGCGTTGGACGGCTATGAGGAAGGTATAGGCTGATTACTAAAAAAATAAAATATTTTTTTTAAATTCATCCATGATGATGAACAGTTTCTAAAGTAAATTTTCAATAATTTAATGTATGAACTGAGTAAATAGGCTGCAATAATGATTAATAGATATTTTATACGCCAAAAGTAACGAACACGCTGGTCAGGGAAAATTTGCGAATTTGGTCAGGGAAGGTCAGGGAAAGTCAGGGAAATCAAATTCAAAATTTCAGTGTGAACCCTGCTACAGGTTTCAGTGAATTCCTTTTATGTCTCACACATACCTCACAGCTTTCACAAATTTCTCTAAGCTCACCTTCTACCTTCCTTATTACTTCATCTTCCAATTCCTGGTCCTGGTATGGACCCTGTATTAGCTTAAAGATTTTCTTCCAGTTCCCATGCCTAAACTGGAATTGCAATTTCCACTTTATTTATCTACCTTCTCTCTCAATCTAATTTCTTTCAAACCTTCCATACCAAATTTATTCTTTTGTCAGTTGTTTAATCATGTGTAGCCTTATTTGTTTTTTCTGTTTTCCTTCTTTATATCTTACTGGTAGATTCTTAAACACACCAATTATTATCATCTTATTTCCTAGGTTCACTTTCATATTTATCCTCTCCATCATTTCTCTCCCTATTAACCATGGTATGTCCCCTTTTATAATTTCTATTTGTATATTAAACCTATATACACATCTTCAGTCTGCATGGTATTTCAATGATTTTGATAACTTCATAGGTAATTTCTTTAATTATATATTTACCTCCAACCTTTTTTTTGACTCATTTACTCTTCTTTTCTCCATTACTCAACTCCATCATTATCCTTACTAGTTATCTTTCCACACACAGTGATTTCATACAACCTGTTTTCAAGATAGCTTCTTTATCTCCATAATCTTCCTCTTCATCCTTTTTATTCTGTTAGAAATGTCACCGCTCTTTGATCTGACTTTTCTTCATTGCTTTTACTTTCTCTTATCTTTCCACCTTCTATTTTTATTGCCCCATTTGTTGGGACAATCCACTGCCCAGTGATATTCTGAACTACAAATTACACATCTTGTTACTCAGCAAATTCTTATTAGATTCTTCCTTCTATTTTCTTCTTTATTCCACCACTCCCCTTCATGTTTTTTAAACTCCTTTTTTTTGTGTCACAGGTTGGAAATATCCTTATTAACATTTTTATCACTTTCAAATGTGATCTCATCTTTCCTGCAAACAGCTAGGACTAACTTTCTTATTTTCTGTTATATTAACCCTCTCTAACAGCAAATATCCTCTCATATTTTCTGTCATAGTTTCTCCACCTGCTGTTTCACATTCTTTATATTTCTAAATCTTTCCTCAAATACTCTCATTTCCTTCTTCTTCTTACTCCCTATATTGAAAAACCAACCTCATTTTGTTAAATTGGTCAGTAGCTTTGTCCTTCCCATACCTGAAATTGAGCTTTTCTATTAGTATCTCTTCTCCTTTCTTCATTAATTCAAGATTATTTTCTTAATTATCTCAAAGGCCACTCCTCCTAATCACAACTTTATTTCAAGAATCACCTTCCAAGAGTAGCCAGGTTGTCACTTTCTCTCTCCATTGCTTGAAATTCTCCTTTCCTTCCATAGACCTTGGACATGCAGTCACATTCCCTTCTACCTCCTTTCATCTCTTCCTTTGAATTGTTTTCCGCCATACATAGATGAAGTCTCTTCTGAAACTACACACTGCTACCACTGAGAAAATACACAAGTGGTAGCAATAAGCAAAAAGAATTAGATCTTGCTTAAAAACAATATAATGAAGATATAATATGATTTGTAACCTTTCTTTAAGTGGGAATGTATATTAAGATTTTAATTATAGTTTATAATAAACATATTATATAAATATAATATGGGGGGGGGAGGTAGGGAGGGTTTTTGCTTTGTTATTCAGTTTTTAAATAAGCTTCTTCCTAAATATTTATGGTATATAAAATTTTTGAGAGTTTTTATAAAGCAAAAACTCATATGGAATTGAATTGGATTTCTTATAATGTTTTGGAAAAAAAGTAACTAAGCTATTTCTCTCTAACTAGAGGTAAAGATTGTATGCATCTTTTATTATTATTATTATTATTATTATTATTATTATTATTATTATTATTATTATTATTATTATTATTATTATTATTATTAAACAGGATCAATCTGCATTGCAACTGTTAATAATACATTGGTAGTTTAAATGAATAATTCTTTAATTTTATGTGGACTATAGCTGATTTGACTGATTTTTAATTGAATTAAACTATTCATTATAATTTATATTAAAATCCATTAAATACATTAACTTAATAGGCTACTTAATATGTTTTGTATGTTTGCCTGCAAAGTGCTCTGTATTGGCAGATAAGAACAAATTAGATTGAGTAAAAAATTTAGCTCCATAATCATTCTGTACTAATCTTGGCTTCCTTTTATTATGTTTTTCAGGATAGGCTGCAAAGTGCTTTGAATCAGCAGTCTTTACCATTAAGATGCCAGGAAATATCTCATCTCCTTCCAGAAATCAGTACAAAAGATGGATCTTTTGTTCTTACCACCATTGTTGAAAGCATTTTTGGCCCATTTGATGAAAATAGCTCAAGTATTCAGCATTCTGGTGGAGGATGGGGACTTCGAATAATTACACTCCTTGAGCATCCTTCTGAGTTTCATGCTCTGAGAAACTTTTTGTCTCCCAATGGCCCTCTTCTTCATTTCATATATCGTCTTTTAAATGAACCAGTACAACTTTTGCCATTTTCACTAACATGGCTTCCTGTAAGTATTTGTAAATCTTAAATTTATCTCCTTTTGCAGTTAATATAAAAATTGGGAAACCATTTATTTTATGCTACACTACAGCCACTCTCAGGAAAAGCTCTAAATCAAGGGGGTAGTGGTGGGGAACATATTTTTGTCATATTATTTGTTGAATTAAAGTTAGAGAGATCTGTGCTCGAGTGCTTCAAGGTTAACATAACCATCTGTACCATAATACCATGAAGTTAACTATTGCTGCGCAATATTTCTGGTTTGGCCGGAGATCTGTCCTTTTTGGAAAGGCCACTGGTCTCAGGCTTCCTCCTGCTGGAGACCTATATTTTCTCAAAGTGTTAATAATTAATTTTTTTTATAATAAAATTATAGTTTTGCCTTATTGGATGTAATACTAAGTCATTTAATGAAAGATATTATAAAAACTGATTCATATAAAAAATTTCAAATAACAATATATTTTTACTTTGGTAATAATATTAAACAAACATATTAACATGAATGCATGATACCATTTTCTACCAATTGGCTTATTATACAAGTGAGTACTTAAAAGGCCTTTTGAGAACCAAAATGACTAATTGTAAACAACTGTTCAAAATTATTGCTCAACATAGGATATTTGATGTCATGTTTATAAGTATACTCCAATCTTTGTGGTTTGCCACCAAGCAGGTGAAATACAGCCTAAGTAGTACAAAATCATGGGTTTGACAGATTGGATCTTCATGCAATGTGCCGTGAAGGTACTTTACTCCATGTCAACATATTCCAGTGTTTTAGTTCAAATGCAGCATCCATTGATTGCATTGAGCATTGTATTGCATCAGCACCTCTACACTCAATTCGTTTGACATATGGATATGTCACACCATTTAACAAGAGAAGAGTGTGTAAGAGCATCCACCCTGATAGAGGAAGGCCATAGTATGAGGTACTGTATGTGGCAAATGTGCATGGTGTGCATTATGTCATATTCAGTCAGATGGTTATCGGTTTTGTAACACTCATTCACACTAGATGTTGTGGACTGGGCAAGAAGAGGGTTACAACTACAAGGGATGAGCGATATTGTGGATGAAGATGTTATTAAGCAGATTCTATAACTACTGAGCTGCGGAATGACCTTGCAAACCACAAGGAATGTGCAGATTTCAATCGTAACTGTCAGATGACAACTCCATGAAGCAGGATTGCCAAGTACAAAGTACAGTAACTATGGTTGAACCGTCGATGACTGGAAGCTTGTAGTGTTAACAAACGAAACCAGGGGGTATGCCCGAGATCTACAGATGCTCATGACAGAATGTGAAGCAGACTTGGTGAACATTATAGTGCATGCACCATTGCACCAAAGGAACCATTCAAAGGTGGGTCCAAAATGTTCTGGGGCATTATTTGCTTTGATGCCCATGCTGCCCAAGGTTGTCCCTATTCACCGGAGGTAGTTGAATGCACCATGCTACCTGGAACACATACTACAGGACCATGTTATGACCTTTGCCCCATTCATAGGGAACAGCTTCCACTTATTGAATGCATGATAATGCTCGCTGACACATTGCAAGTATAGTTATGAACTACCTGTGCAAGATCAATGTACATGTGCTGGACTGGTTCCCATGAAGTCCTGACTTCAACCCCATCAAACACCTTTGGGACTGCCTCAAGAGGGTCATTCAACAATTTGCACCTGCACTGCTTACCATCCATGGGCTTGAACGTGCCTCAATTATGGTGTGGGATAATATACCCCCAAAATACATCCAGAATCTCATTTAGTTAAATTTGGTATGTGCATGCAGTCATCAAAGTCAGAAATAATGTTACACATTACGAGTTGCACATGCTCGTTGTTGATTAATTACACCATGGTTGAGATGTCATCTACCAGTTGCACTCTCTAGGTTGCAATGTGTATGTGTTATATTGTATGGAGTTGCATATGTGTTTCTCTATCCCCCTCGTCATCCCCTTTCATAGACTCAGGACCACATATTGTTACTACATAAACCCTGGTGACAGTGAGGTATGACATCATATTTATTATGTGGTGTGATAATTTTGAACAGGAGTTTAAATTTTTTAGAAATCTAAGATACTTTGCTGATTAATTTAATTTTAGAAATATTGTACAGAGCTAGAAAACAAACTAGGTATCAAAACTTATAATCAAACAAAAGAAATTAAAGTTATTAGTTATTTCACATTTTCCTTAAATGTTTTATAATTTATTAAAATATAAGAGTAGTAGTAGTATTGCTCTAAAACAATTTGAAGAGCATATATATATATATATATATATATATATATATATATATACACTGGTATATATATATATATATATATATATATATATATATATATATATATATATATATATATATATATATATATATATATATATATATATATATCACACTGGGAAATTCTATCCAGATCAGCGAAAATAGAATCAGAAAGATTAAGATGAGTGGCAATTCTAGAAGTGAAAGAGGGAGCAGATTTGAGATGAGTTGAAGAATGAAGGATTGAGTCATCGGCATATTAGGGAATAGAGTTAGATGTGCATATGAGAAGATCATTAAAAAAAGTAGGAATAAAGTAGGAGATTCACCAGAACCCTGATTAACACCACAATTGACAGAAAAAGAAAAAATCGCCTCATCAGCAACAGCTGATATTGAGTGATTTGAAAGAAAGCTAGACATAAGTAAGAAAAGAGGAGGAGGGAACCCAAAGGAGGAAAGCTTGGAAAGTAGTGACATGTGCCATATCCAGTCAAATGCATTGGATATGTCAAGCACCCACCACCACACATTTCCCCTTAGTTCCTAAGGGCGGAAAACCATAAATTGGTTAGATTGGATAGCATATCACCAGTAGACCTGGAGCGCCGAAAGCCACTCTGGTGATCGGAAAGAAGGGAATGAGATTCCAGATGATCTAGAAATGAGAGTTGAGAAGGGTTTCAAAGATCTTAGACAGAATACAAGTGAGAGCTATAGAGCGATAGTTAGAAGGATCAGAGTGGCTACCTTTCTTCGGGATAGGTTGGACGTATGCACACTTCTAACACTGAGGGAAATTGCTAGTATTGAGGCATAGGGAATATAGTTAAATGAAGGGTGATGCCAGCACAGAAGCACACTCCATGAAAACTGAGGGGAATGCCATCCGGGTCACTCACCTCCCTAATGTTCATAGATTTCAGGAGCCCATGTACCCGATAAAATGTAAATACAGGTAAAGGCATGGGATATCTGAAAGGAGATGGAGGAGGAAGAGAAATGCCAGAGTCGTCCAGGGATGAGTTAGAGGAAAACAGGAGGCCAAAAAGATTGGTCTTTTCAGCTGGAGTATTAACAATAGAACCATCAGAGCGAATAAGAGGAGGAGGAGGAGGAAAGGCAGATTTACAGAAGTTGTTAGAGATGCTTTTGGCAAGAGGCCAGAAAGATTTGTCAGTAGGAGAACCAAGGAGGTCAGCACACCTTCGTTTACTGAAAGTCTGCTTTTCTCATTGAACAGTATACCTGCAATGATCTCTAGCTGAATGAAAATTAGCGAAAGTGATAGAAGAATGAAAATATTTCCACTCAAGATATGCACTGTCTCTAGCTTAAATGGCCAGAGAACAAGCACGATTGAACCATGGATTTTGAGGAGTAAAAGATTTAGTTGAAGGAGGAATGAACCTGTTCACCCATCAACAATTACAGCTCCCACCTTATTCTCAGAAGGCAAAACATCTTCAGATTCAAAGCAATCACTCCAGTTATAGTTGGCATAGAAGCGACACTATGCCTCCCAATTGGCCCAATTAATGTGCCAGAAATTAAGCTTAGGTCAGGATGGAGATGTTGGAAATGAATTATTAAAGTTAAGAGATATAAGGTTGTGGTCAGATTTACCAATAGGAGCAAAGATGGTGTATTTATAGAGAGA
>JABUQX010003757.1:57500-70000 GCA_015478945.1 Trachelipus rathkii | reverse complement strand
CCTATATATAGTTCCACCGCTGGCAATGGGTTAAGAATATAGTGAGGCAGGGATGTGTAATGTCTCCATGGCTATTTAATTTGTATATGGATGGAGTGTTGAAAGAATTGCAGGTAGGGGTGGTAGGAGAGGTTATTATGCTGATGGAGAATGGAAGAGAGTGTAGGATGTCCTGCTTACTGTACTTTGATGATTTGGTTTGTTTTTTGTGGTGAATCTGAAGAAAGTTTGAGAGGATTGGTTGAGGGGATTGGTAGGGTGTGTAAAAGGTGGGGTCTGAAAGTAAATGTAGATTAGAGTAAGGTGATTCTAGTGGATAAGAAGAATCCACATTGTGAAATCATGGATTGTGAGCAATTGGAACAAGTATCTGAGTTTAAATATTTTGGTTATACATTGGATGAAAATGGAATGGATCATGCAAAATGTAGCAGGAAAGTTGCGAATGGTAGGAAGGTGGCTGGTGCAATTAAATCTTTTGTGAATGTAAAGATACTAAGTCTGGAGTGCATTAGGGTTCTGCATGAGGGTATGTTGTTACCATTATTAATGTATAGCAGTGAAACTATGATGTAGAATAAAAGGTATAGATCTAGATGTGAGAAGAATTGATAAAATTAGGAATGAATGTTTTAGGGAGTTGTGCGGTGTGAAGAAAGGCTTAAACAAAGAGTGTATTGAGATTATTTGGTCATATGGACAGGATGGGTGATTGTCAGTTGGTTAAGCTGATATATAGTGGTGAGTGTGCTGGGAATTGATTGGCTGTGAGACCAAAGAAAAGTGGGTTGAATCAGTAAAAGAATATCTGAAGGAAAGGAATGTAAGTTTGGCAGAGGTGAGAAAAAAGGTGCATAATAGGAGTGAATGGCAGGATTTGTGAGGGAGTATGGTTGTGGGCCTGGCCTAGGGGATGAACCCACATTGACAAGATACCACAGTGAGGGTTTGTCACAGTCTTGTGAAGCCCTAGGTTGGATTTGTTTGACTGCTATGAGCTCTCACTTAAGAGTAAATAGGAGATGTTAGAGGGGCTTTCCTTTCGACCTATGTCATTCTCTTCTACTTAACTATACTATTTTTTGTGCATGTTTTTACACACCCCTACCCCACATCTAGTGGGAAGAGAAGGGAGGATAAAAGAAAAAAGAAAGTAAGGAAGATATCCATTGTGGTTGCTTAGTTCTGTGACCTCTTACCATGATACTTTTAATTTTACATGATGTATAGCATATAAGTAAATAAAAAAAATATTTCCTTAGTCATATATTAAATATGACTAAGGAAATATATTTTTTATTTACTTATATGTTATACTTGTCTTGTTTAAATTGTCACCTCAAACCTAATAGTCTTATTGATTATTTGCCTAATGTTGATTCATTTTTCTTACCATAAATTATAATCAAAATATCCTTATGATACCATAAGGCATATAGCTTAGCTATTTTAATTTTTTAATTTTTATATTGACAAAAATGACAAAAACTGCAACTTAATAGTTGCAGTTTTTGTCATTTTTGTCAATATAAATATCTGGACATGTTACTATAATTTCATATTATTTAATTTTTTTCAACAAAATTTCAGGCTAAGATAAGAAGTGAAATTCAAGATGGAACTGCAGGACCATTTTATACAAATAAACAATATCTTGCGCCAGGAAAAACTATAAATTCTCTTCTATTTAGTATCCTTTTTATAATAAAGTTTTTTGTTATTTTATAGAATATTTATATTTACTTTTTGTATTTAAGAATATCAGAGCAATATCTATAACTTTCACTTATTGTAAAAACAAAGAATATAAGAAAAAATGGACAATTAGTAGCCACATTGACTTAACAAGTTCTGTCCCATTCATAAAATGCAAAAGTTGCCATAGCTTTTAATAATACGTCTTATTAAATTTAAATTTTATTCATGTAATAGTCACCACATTCCCACAACCATACATGCAATATGCAGTCTGCCAAGCCAAATTGCAAACCAATATGTCAAGTAAGGTAATCATGCAAAAACAAAATCACCAATACCTTAAAGGATTGTTAAAATATGTGGCCATTAAAAGCTGAGTCAATCATACCATACTTTGATCATCCATTTATTGATCTAACTTCTTTATAAAGGTTGAAAGAGAGCTACTATGAATAATATCTTGTGGTAAAATATTCCAAAGTTTACTAATCTTTTGCTGAAAAAATAATTTTTTACATCTAAATGACATCCCTTTATTTTTTTATTATGACCACTGGTGAGCCTATTGTGATCTAATGAAAAGAACTTCCTACATCGTCAATTGACAAAAACATTTTGAAAACCTGAATCATGTCCCCTCTAAGAAATCTTTCTACAAAAGATATCCTCAGTTCTTTTAATCTGTCCTTGTAACTGATTTCCAAATCCAAAAATCATTCATGTTGCTCTGTGCTGCACTTCCTCCAGCAAATGAATGTCTTTCCTTAGATAAGGAGCCCTAAACTGTGTACAGTACTCAATCGATGGTCTAACATAACCATTATAGAGCTTACTGATCACTTCTTTACTTTTATAATTAACATTCTTTTATTAATAACATCATCGGTTTGCTCTATTCATGGCTTCTAAACACTGCTCTGACACTTTCGAAATTACTGCTGATAATCACACCCAAATCTTTTCATTACACACACATTTTGTAATTCAAATTCTTATTAGAATAACCCACACAAAGAACCTTACACTTTTTATTTTTAAATTTATTTGCCACTTTTCAGCCCAACCATGAAAATGATTTTAATCATGTTGAGCCCTCATACATTTCTCAATACTTTTAACAGGATAGGCTAGCTTAGTGTCATCAGCAAACTTATAAACTAAACATTTTATTCCCTTATCGAAGTCATTAATATAGATTAAAAATAAAGAAGACCCCAGCACATAATCAGGAGTAACCCCAATCTTCACCAGCTCTCATGGTGATTTATTGCCATTTAATACTAACTGTCTTTTGTACTTTTACCATTCCTGTATCCAATTATGTACAATCCCACCTAAATCACACTGAGATAACTTATGTATAAGCTTTTTATGGGGTACCTTATCGAAAGTTTTGCTTAAATCCAGATATACTATATCAATTGGCCCTCCTTTATCAAAGCACTCAGTAATATTCTCCATAAATTCCAAAAGATTCGTCGGATTTTAATTAACTTTTTTGAAACCATGTTGAGAGCCTCGTATAATCTCATTGTCAGTTAAATAGTTTTCTACTCAGCTTTTCAATATCTAAGATACCACAATCTGATCTGTATCTGATCTGTAATTTCCAAAATCATCCTGCTACTAGTGATGTACTGAGTTTGGGATTTTGACCTCTGGGATTGGTCAGTTTTTGCGGGCTTGTGCTTGGACTCTGCCAACTTTACCTAAGTCTGTGGGCAATTTCAGCAATAAGTAACAAAAATGCCTGAAATTGTTTTATGGCTTTTTTTCTTTCATTTTTTTTTTTTAATAATTATTTATGTACTTGGCCACTTAAATAAATTTAAGGGCACAGGACTAAAGAGGGCATTGGCATGTACGAATAGCTTAATTAGCTAAATAGCTTATATATATATATATATATATATATATATATATATATATATATATATATATATATATATATATATATATATATATATATATATATATATATATATCTTAGGTGTAATTAGGTATGAAGAATTGATAAAAAGGAAATGAACGTATTAGAGAAAGGGTGGTGTGAAAAAGGGGTAAATGAGAGGAATAAATGAAAGTATAAGAGATGGCTTAATATATGGAAAGAGAACGATAGTCGCTTGCTAAGCGGATGTATAGTGGCTTAAGTGTGTTGGGAACCGACCGGCCTGGGAGACCGAAGAAAAAAGTGGATTGAGTCAAAACGAATGTTTGAAGGAGAGATCTGAGTTCTGGTAGAGGCGAAGAAGAAAGGTGTATAACAGGAGGGAATGGCGGGGGATTGTGAGGTGGTATGGTTGGTGGCCCTCCTGGGCTAAGGGATGAACTCCTACTAATGATCTACTATAGTGTGAGGGGTCCATCATGTCCCATGAAGCTTTAGGTGGATTTTCTCACCGCGATGAGTCTCTCACTAATTAAAGGTACTGAGGGGGCGGTAAGGCAGGTCGACTTATGTCATTTTCTCCTACTGCTTTTCTTTCCGATGCTTCATGCACCTTACTCCCATTCTTGGAAAAAAAGTGGTAGATAAAGAAAGAAAGAAAGAAATATATATATATATATATATATATATATATATATATATATATATATATATATATATATATAAAAAGATATATATTTATATATATATATATATATATATATGTTATATTATACATAATATATATATATATAGATATATATATATTATAGTATATATATATTATTATATATATATATATATATACATATTATTATATATATATACATATATATATATATATATATATACTATATATATGGTTATATAGAAGATATATATTATTATATATATATATTATTATTATATATATATATATATATATATATATACATATATATAGTATATATATGAGCAGCTTACGTATGTATTTCTTAACAAAAATCAGATTCTTTTGAATATTATATGTTTCATTTTGGTATATACTTAGTTGGAAATGGAAGTCAACAGTGGACAATCTACTGGCCTTCGATCAAAGAATCATTGTATCCAACACTTTTAGAAGATTACCTCACTTCCTTCCTCCCTTGCGATTCAGATTTACCTCCAGGTCCATCCACTGCTCCAGTTACTCCTCGTGGATTATTATCACCAATTTCTCAAAAGTAAGTAGGCTATATTTCCAGTTTATAGACTTTTCTTTGAATGACTCGGGGGGGGGGAACCAAGACGTTGTTATGCAATTGATTTTGTTTGTATATGACAATCATTACAGTTCTGCACATGTGGAGATGATGATATTTATATATCAAATGTCACCTGGCAGACTCATGAATGTTATTGTTAATTTAGATGTTAAAATTCCTTGACTACCACAATTTTTTATGACATCTCTGTTGGGAAATGCCGAGGCCTACACAAAACCTACCAGAGGGATAAAACCTGTTAAATATTAAGATAAAAGGCTGACATATTATTGACAATCTACGGCTTTTGAAAGTGTGTTAATATGGAAAAAATTGAAGAAAAATAAAGTTCTAGATACCAGAGAAGTACATGAAGGAATAGGCATAAGTACATTTGAAGGCGAAAGCCTACAATTTGTCGTGTATCATAAATTATAATTATTTTGCTTCCAAAAAAATTAAGTTGAGCCATTTTGTTGCTTCACATCAGTTGATTTAAAATTTTTCAAATGATCTAAATTATTGTTAAATAATTATATTTTCATTGAAAATAGATTCCAAATGCACAAATAGTATTTATCAGATTTTCCACTACCTTCAAATATACTTGTTTACTTTACAAACTCTTTCTTCTCTACATTAACTTCTCCTAGCAAATCATTTCTTCTAACCAGGTGTTAAACAATTCTCTGACTTTTGTTACATCTTCTCATTCCATGTTCCTATTCTGTTTTCTTCTCTTTCCATGTTCCTCTTCTGTTTTCTTCTCTTTCCTTCTGAATTTTTTGTGACCATCCTAGACAACGTCCAAACCATATATATGTTTTTAAAAGATGTGTATGTAGGGTGTGTGTATGTTAAATTGTGATTAGTATTGAATGGATCTAGGAGAGAGCACTAAAAGCTTGGTATGGGCAACTTGAATTGACATAAGGAGACGCTCATGGGATGTGGGGTTCGGTTATGTTGTGAAGGTTGTCAAGAAGGTTGAGTTCGGCTCTTGAGGTTACTGAGTGGGTGTAAGTTGTCTATAATTGCATCACCTCTTGGTGTTTGTGTGTGTGTTAAGTGATGCAGGGTGGTGTGCATTGAAGTCCTCAGCTAATATTAAGTTGTTATATTGGCTTTGCACCAGACCTCTCTTCATTAGCCTTGCTCACTCCTCCCCCGCTTCTGGTGCAGACTCTACCCCCACAAAGGGATTACTCGAACTCCATGAGCCGTTCTTTGCCTCGTCTTGTGATTCTTGATCATACTTCTTTCCCGCAGCCATCACAGTTACCTATTTGGGGAGCTCCATTGTGTGTACCGAGTCCTTGGTTACAATGTTACCTTTGTCCATTTCTGATGTGGTCGCAGTTCAGTCATACGATGCCAACAAGTCCCCTGCATACAGCGACTTACCTGCTACTGTACCTTCGGGAACTCGATGCTCTATAGATGTTGATCCTTCCCCCTCGCCCTTACCTGAAGCCAACTTTTCACTGGCGGGGAATGAAGTGGAGGGACGGTTAGTCATAATTCATGGGTACCCCGTTCTTTCCTCCTAGGAGGTTCACATTCTGGACCCTACCTCACGTCCTCATTCCCAATTCTCTCTTCTTCATGACTTGCCCCTGCCGTCGGGATATGATTGCTCCCCGACAGGATTTTTGCTTCTCATCTGTTTCTTTGACTAAGCATAAAATGGCCACTTGCAAACGTATTGAAACAATCGTAACAACTCGTCCAACCGAATAGTATCAATCCCTCACATATTATGAAAGAATTCCTTCAGTTGAACTGCATAGGTTATTATGCAAACTTTGAAGAGCTTACAATTCTCATCAACTTATTCATGCTGATGTGCATCTGCCTTCAAGAGTTGCAACTTTGCGGTCAGAATTTCTTCCCTCCATCCATGTACCAAACGCCTCTGAAATCCTCCCATCAAGGTGTTAATGATAGGGGGGTGCAGGGATCCTTGTTCACAAATTTGTCCCTCATACCCCTCTTCTACTCACCATGCACCTACATGCTGTAGCGACTTGCCTTCGCCTTCATACAGCTTACACAGTCTGCTCTATATATTTAGCTCCCAGCTGTGATTATACGGCAGTTGATCTGACTAACCTCTTGAACCAGCTCCCTACCCCAGTGATTCTATTGAGGGATTTCAATGTTAGACACCCACTGTGAGGCGACATCATCTCCCCCAATGTCAATATTCTCATTGATCTGCTGACCCCCGCCCCCCTCCCCCCCCCCGCTTTTCGCTGGGTTGTTTCAATACGGGTCTCGCCACAAATAAACGTTTTTACACTGGCACCTCTTTGTATATTGATGTCTCGTTTTGTTCGCTTGCGGTTGTCCCGCTTCAATCCATTTATGTGACAGTGACCACTACCCAATCATTGTGGAGGAAACTACACCATCTCCAGCACCTCCAAACTCACGATGGCGACATGACCATGCTGACTGGCTCGCTTTCTATTCTGCGACTAGTGTGTCTGCATATCCAAATGAAAGAGCCTTACCTGCGATAGAGGATGCTTTCATCTTCTTTTCCTCGACCGTCCTTAGGGCAGAGGCCCACATTCCCTGGTTATCAGTCAGTCGGAGACCAGCCAATTCCTGGTGGTCCAAGGAATGCTCACCGGCAAATCGGGAGAAGAAGCTGTTTTTCACACAGATCAAGCACAATCCGACTGTGAATAGCAAAATAATATTTAAGGGAATTGTTGTACGATCTCGCTGCATTAACCGGCGCACGCATAAACAGTACTTTTGGTCTTATTCGTCAGGGGCTAACTCTGAGACCCCTTTGTCGTCGGTGTGGAGTGTTGTGCAGAAATTTTCTTAACTTTCCAACAGTTCCCCTCCCATTGTGCTTCGATTTGGCCTTAGCATTTTTGACACACCTCCAGCCCCAGCACCTGTTGCTGATGTCCTTGGCTACAATTTTGCAAAAAGCTCTAGTGTTTCTAACCACAAGGAGACTTTCCAGACCATTCACAATGGCATTTCTTTTGTGATGCTCAGGCACCTACATCCAACTGCTTTAGCCTTCTTACTGGACTTGTATAATCGAATATGGGTGGTGAATGTTTTCCCCTCATTGTGGGCAACAGACCTTCATATTGCTGATAACCAGAGACCAATTTCCTTCATATACCATACTTGCAAGCTTCCTCAAAAAATGGTGTCTGGGCGTCTCATCTCGGCGTTGGATGGCCTGCATGTCTTCTCTGATTTCCAGTTTGGATTTTTTCACCATCGCTCAACAAAACATTCGTGAGGCCTTCTTCAATAACAGCCTTGTACTGGGGGTGTTCTTTGACTTGAAGAAGGCTTATGACACTACGTGGAGGATGAGTATCCTTCTCAAATTATACTCTCTTGGGCTTAGAGGTCAGTTGCCACAGTTTATTACCAAACTTCTTACTAATAGAACTATCCGGGTTCTCTGTTAATCAGTTTTATCTCGCCCCTTTGTGTTAGATGGAGGAGTTCCAGGGGAAGTGTTTTCACCGTCTTACTTTTGAAATAGCTTTTAGTGGCATAGTTTATTCCGTTTCTGACCCTTTATGTGGAAGACCTAACACTCTATGTGTCAAATTGTCGTTTAGCGCATCTTGAATGTCAACCCCAGTTGCTGATAAATAACGTCACTACTTGGGAAGTTTCACATGGTTTTCTGTTCTACCCCTCCAAGACAAAAGCTATATTTTTATTCTGTTTCATACCCCAACCTATGCTTACATTGTGTGGAGTACCGATTCCATTGGTATACCAGATTCCTTGGTCCCTTTTTGGATGACCATCTTTCATTTGTC
Organism: Trachelipus rathkii; assembly: GCA_015478945.1. Lineage (NCBI taxonomy): Eukaryota > Metazoa > Arthropoda > Malacostraca > Isopoda > Trachelipodidae > Trachelipus > Trachelipus rathkii. Next base: position 61,331 of record JABUQX010003757.1, on the reverse strand, counting down.
CTAGACGTTGCACACTTTAAGTCTCAGTGTTGCAAGGCTCTTGACCTTCTCCATCATTTCTCTATTAGTCTTGGGGTGTCGACCGTAGATCCCTTCTGCATTTGAACACTGCCTTCATTATTTTAAAACTGGACTATGGGTGCGCCGTTTACGGTCAATCTTCATTTCGCTTGCTCCGCAACTGGACCACCCTATCCAAAATGCAGGCCTATGAATTGCTGTGGGAGCTTTTCGTTCCTCCCTTAAAGTTAGTCTGGAGATGGAGGCCAATGTGATGCCTCTCTCCCTTCGTTGAGAGCGTATTATGTGCTCCGCATACTGACTCAGTTCCTGCTCTGATCCTGAGGGGTGTCCCTCGACAGTTGCAATACTGGCCTTTTGCTGAGATTGTGTACAATTGTCTCACCCAGCTGAGTATTCCTCTGAAGAGAATTTTATTGTACTTCTTTGACTGTGACTATTCGCCCTGGCTTTATCTGTCACCTTTGATATGCCTCGGTCTATCCTCATTAACTAAATCCGATGATCACCCTTTGGAACTTCGAGCTTGCATTTCATCCCATTCAATAACCCATCATTGTTCCACTCCTGTTTTTACTGATGGATCTGAACTATAAGTCTGAGTTTGCGCTTCTGCAATTTTCCGAATCGCAGCCTCACTCACTCTCTCCCCGTTTACCTCTACATTTACTACAGCTGATAGTGATTCTGATGGCTCCCTCTCGAATTCATTTTATCAATAGTGAAGCCATTTGTCATATACTCCGACTCTCCCAGTGCCTTACAGGCACTTAGAGTCTTGTACCCAAAAAACCCTTGTGTTGATTATCTAAAAATTTCTGCACAGATTCCATTCCTGGAAGAAACTGGTCACTTTCTGCTGGGTTCCCTCCCATGTGGGCGCACCGGTAATGGGTAATGAGGATGACGACAAAGAAGCTAAGTTGGCCGCCTCTGACCATCACAGAGGCTCGAGATATCTCCCACTTAGCATTAGAAGGGGATTTCTCTCCACTTCAGATTTTGCCCCCAGTCTTATTTAACCAGGGCTTCAGAGCACGGTGGTAGAGTGTTGGAGCTCCGACTGCCGTGGCTCCAAACTTTGCTTGGTTAAACCACTTATTGCATTGGTCCTCCTCTTTCAGTCGTAATCGACTGCAGGAGACTGTATCGGCCCATCTTCGAATTGGCCATATCAATCTTACTCATGGGCATTATATGACTGGGGCCCTTCACTCCCGCTGTCAATTTTGTTGAAACCTTGCTCCTCAGTCTTTGCAACCTATCTATATTAACTGTCCCAAATTGGACATTATTAGACGTACTACATTACCGGGTCTCGTGGCCAGTCTTCCAACAACAAACTAGCTTATATACTATTCGAATATATGGTATCCTGGTGTTGGCTTTTCTTACCACTATTAGTATTCTATATAACATATAGTCTATCATAATATCATGTCATTCCACTCCCGATTCCGTCTAGGCGTAGTCCTCCGGGTCTAACCGGAGCTGGCAGTTCTTTATGAGCATGCATAATTGCATATACACCCCCCCAAAAAAAAACATATATATATATATATATATATATATATATATATATATATATATATATATTCTTTCTTTTTATATATATATATATATATAAGTATATATATATATATATATATATATATATATATATATATATATATATATATATATATATATATATATATATATATATATATATATATATATATATATATTAGCTTACTCTTCATTATCAAACCATTTGAGAAATTTAAATTATTTGTTTTTAACTTTTCTCTTACAGACTTTTTAATGTTGATCAGATATATCACTCATTGCAGCCATATAATTCACCAGCGAGTCCAGTTTTGTCTTCGAGAAATATTGATCATAATCAGCCAACAAAAGGGGCAAGCAGTGTTGGAAACCTGACTGGATACTATTCTACAACTTTTCATCAAACTTCTTATTCTGAAATGAACATTTGGACTAGTCAGGTATTGTTGGTGTATCCGAACCTTTGAAAACTTTTAAGCTAAAACAAGAACTTTGTAAAGTTTATTTTTGTAATAGCTTCAGTATTATATATTGGTATAGGCTAGAAATGGCCAACGCATTACAAATGAAGTCCTTTTGATAGTAAATAAAAATTTCTTTTTATATTGAAATTTTAAGGAGAATATAGATAGTAGAAGGTTTGATATTTTCAATAAGAATTTAGTTAAAATTAACATTTAATAATTATTATTTTATTAGTTGTTTTTCCCAAGTTTTTAGGAAAGTTTGAATATAAATCTTCACTTGTTTTCACTTGTAATTCTATAGACCTGGTTCAAACCTTTTGAAAACACCCAATCTGCTGTCCGTGTCATATATATATATATATATATATATATGATATATATATATATATATATATATATATATATATATATATATATATATATATATATATATATATATATATATATATATATATATATATATATATATATATATATATATATATATAATAGAAATAGAAAGCTCTTCTTGGAAGGAAGCGCGAAAGGTTAAGAATGAGAATAAGGGGAATCTGCTTAGAATAATGAATAGGGATGGTGCTTTTGTAACTGATGAAATGGATGTGAGGGGAGTGTGGAAAGAACACTTCGAAAATCTGCACAATATTAACAGTAATGATGAGGGTGTTAGTGAATGCAGTGGTTTTGATGGTAAGAAGGAATAGGTATTTTGGGGAAGAGGACAGCTAGTGGGGAGGTGGCTGGTAGGGGTGAGTAAGTTAACGGTAAACTGGTAGGTATAGATGAAATTACTAGTAAAATGATCAAGAGCGGAGGCGGGAGATGGTGATTGATTGATTTGAAGTTGTAATAAAGCGTTTATGGAGGGTATAGTTCAAGGGATTGAGGAGAGCGGTTATAGTACCCTTATATAAGGGTAAGGGAGAAAAGGGGAACTGTAGAAATTATAGGGGAATAAGTTTATTGAGTGTTGTAGGGAAGGTATATGTTGGTATTTTGGTCGAAAGAGTGCGTCGAGTGACTGAAGGACTAATTGTGAAGAACAAGGTGAGTTTAGGAGTAGAGGATGTGTGGATCAAATCTTTACATTGAAACAAATGATTGAGAAAATGAGGGAGAAGAAGAATAAATTGTATTTAGGTTTTATGGATTTGCAACAGGCGTATGATAGAGTTAATAGGGAAGCTATATGGCAGGTGTTAGTGATATATATGGTGTTGGTGGTAGGCTTTTGAATGGAATCAAAAGTATGTATGACGATAGTGAAGCGTGTGTAAGAATAAATGGTGTCAATGGTGAGTTTAGGATTAGTAGCGGAGTAAGACAGGGTTATGTTATGTCTCCTTGGTTATTCAATTTGTATGGATGGATGAAAGGATTTGAGGTGGGATGGCAGGAAATGGTGTTAGAATGGTGGGAGAATGGAGTTGAGTGGATGGTGCCCACCTATTATATGCGGATGATTTGTTCTGTAGGGCGAATCTGAAGAGAGTTTGAGGATTGATAGAGAGATTTGGCAGGGTGTGTGAAAGGAAGGGGCTTGAAAGTAAACGTGGATAAGAGTAAGTTATGGTTGTGAGTGAGGACACTCCTCAGTGTGAAGTTATGTTAGATGGTGAGCAGCTAGAACAAGTGTCTGAGTTTAAATATTTAGGGTATATGTTGGATGAGAAGGGAACGGACGATGCAGAGTGTAGTAGGAAAGTTGTGAATGGCAGGAAGGTGGCTGGTGCAATTAAATCGTTGGTGAATGCAAAGGGACTAAGTCTTGAGTGTGCTAGGGTCTTACATGAGG
>JABUQX010003757.1:35000-52500 GCA_015478945.1 Trachelipus rathkii | reverse complement strand
AAGATCCTCTCAAACTCTTTGCCTCTAATTTCCCTTGACAATTCCAGAGATATTCCTCCTATTCCCCCCCCTCCAACTCATTTATGTCTGATATTGCAATTTCTTCTAACAGTGTTATTTCTACCCTCTCTGAATTTAGCACTGAGAAGGCGCATGTTCCTGACGGTATCCAGTCTGTGGTTCTTAAAACTTGTACTTTCGACCTTTCATCCTGCCTTGGTAAATTATTGCACTTTCACTTATCACTTTAACTTTTCTTTCTGCTGCAAGTATGTGATCATTCAACCCCTGCCAAAAAAGGAGGACCTCTCTTTGACCTCTTACTATCATTCTATCTCTTTCTAGCTATATTCTTGCAAATTTTTCAAATCTATCTTTACCAGTTTGATTTGGAAGCTTCTTAGTTATACTAATATTGTCTCTAATCGTCAGTATGACTTTCGCGAGGTGTGCTCTACTGGTGATTAACCTAAGATTTTTACTTAGAACAATGTTTCTGTAGTAGATTTTTTATTATTATTTATTATTTATTTTTTATTATTTATATTATTATTATTATTATTATTATTATTATTATTATTATTATTATTATTATTATTATTATTATTATTATTATTATTAATGATTTTATTGCAGCTCCAATTGTGTCAGTAAAGGTTTTTCATTTTTATTATATTTTCAGGACAACATGTTTGTACCAGATTGCGATCATGTAAGAGCAGTAAGAATGATTATCAAGCATTTCCATTACTTTAGTAATAGCTTAAAACCTGGACAGTCCTCATTATTGGATTCAATGCGAAAGTGAGTATAATTAGTTTTCTATTTAATTGGAGCTTTTATAGCTTTACATGTTTAGGGTTTATGGCATGCCCCTTGAATCACTCACCACTGTACACCCGCTTAACCATCTATCCTTTCCATATGACCAAACCACCTTAATACGCTCTCATTCTCTCATTCACTCCTTTCGTCACGCCACACAGACCATAATATTAATTTTTTCACACCTAACACCCCCTAAGATTAAATTATTCTTCTGAATAAACTGCACCTTGAATCCATACCTCTTATTTCACATTATAGTTTTGCTACTATGCAATAATACTAGTAATAAAACACACTCATACAAAACCATAGTGCATTCAAGACTTAGTTCCCTTGCATTCACCAAAGGATTAATGCATCAGCTACCTTCCCACCACACAACTCTCCTACTACACTCAGTATCATCTGTTCTCCTTTCATCCAACATATAGCCTGAATATTTACACTACGATACTTGTTCCATTTGCCCACCATCCAACATGATTTCACATTGCAAATTCTACTCATCTACCACCATCACATTGCATCCATATACATTTACTTTCAAATCTCTCCTTTTTAAACTACTCTACCAATCCTCTCGAGCTTTCTTCAGATTCTTCAAGCAAAAAAAAAAAAAAAAAAAACGCACACTCACACACGAGTACATTGAAATGGTTTGGTCATGTGGAAAGGATGGATGATAGTCGGTTGGTTGGTTCCTTGCACAAACTGTAACCTTAACTATATAGGCGAAACCACAGATGACAATAAAAAAATATACCAACAAACACAAGCATGACCTAAATATAGATAATCAAAATTCTGCCCTTACGCAACCACGACAAGAAAACAGTCATCACGTAAATCCCAACAAAAGTAACATAATAAAACACACATCCGAAGCTTTTTGCATATATAACATCCCCAGTTATAATCAATGCTCTGGGGATTACCAAATCGATAGTGCACATAATGCCATCATGAATAGATCACCTTCTACAAAAGTCTATTGCACAACCAGGAAGAAAAGTAAACTCGCACAGTTGGAAGAAAAAGCATTGATTTGGTCACCTGAAAGAGGCTCTCAAAGGGAGCGAAAGCTAGTTCCAGCAGATTCACAATGTATTTAAGTTTTAATGTATAATAAAGTGTAATTTCCTAACATAATTTTTGGCTAACCAGGGTTCAAGTAACAAATAATAAATGTAAAACTATAGCGAATCAAGCTTATCAACTAAATATATATATATATATATTATTATAGTTATATATAAAAATATAGAGATATAAATATATAAAAATATATATATATATATATATATATATATATATATATATATATATATATATATATATATATATATATATATATATATATATATATATATATATAGTAATGATGAGGTGTTAGTGAATGTGTGTGGTTTTGATGGCAAGAAGGAATAGGTATTTTGGGGATGAGGCTATTGGTAAGAGGGAGGCTGGGTAGGGTGAGAAAGTTAGTTAGTTTGTAAATCTAGTAGGTATAGATGAAATTATTTAGTGAAATGATCAAGAGCGGAGGCGAGATGGTGATTGATTGAATATAAACACACTTAACGACAATGTAAATAATGAACTAAAAACATATAGCATGGGTAGAGGCAAAAGACCTCCCTAAATCTACAAAAACAAATTACCTAGTAATAACAAATCAAAAAGAACCCTATTCAGCTAAATGTAAGAGCAAAAGATATAACTATAAATCGACTATCTGTCAAGTTATTAGGTGTTATCCTTTATGACAAGCTTTCAAAGAACACACAAATAGTCTCATTAGCTATGGTTTCTAGGTTTACTGTGTAATCAATCCGAAATTAAACTGCCAAATCATATTTTTAAAAACCTTTAATATAGTCTTGTTTATCCACATCTACTCTATTGTCTTTCGGTATGGGGTTGTGCAAGTGAATACCTGCTACAACCTCTAATCGTTATGCAAAAAAAAATTATTCGTGTAATATCAGGGCATCGTAACTACCGTGAACACACAACCCCACTATTCAAAAATTTGTCCTTGCTAAACTTCCCGATATCTATATTAATTCCTTACAGTAAGTAGTCATATCTTTAAATTCACAAACGAACTGCAATGACTTTGGCAAACATAATTAAACAGATGCATTGGTATAGGAGAAACAATTTCCGTAGCACAAATTCCTTTACCTGACAAAGCGAAATTAACCTTAACGAAATCTCGAGGGCCATTCCCATATATATGAACAGGAATTGTGAATAATCTCCCAAAAAATGTTCAGGAATCACTCACCATTGGTTCGTTTCGTAGAAATATCAGAAACTTCTTATTATCTAAATATTAACGAGGGCATTCCCACCCACGTTAAGTCCTATTTCTACAACAGTTGGTAGCGATTCCTATAGCTATTATTAATACTTAATTGTTCTCTCTGTGTTTCTCTTAAATTTACAAAGTCAATGCTGCTAGCGGTTTGAATACTAATATAACTATTATTATTATTTATTATTTATTTATTTATTTATAATTATTATTATTATTATTATTATTTTTATTATTATTATTATTATTATTATTATTATTATTATTATTATTATTATTATTATTATTATTATTATTATTATTATTATTATTATTATTATTTATTATTATTATTATTATTGTTATTGTTATTATTATTATCATTATTATTATTATTATTATTATTATTATTATTTTATTATTATTATTTTATTATTATTATTATTATTATTATTATTAATATTATTATTATTATTATTATTATTATTATTATTATTATTATTATTATTATTATTATTATTATTATTATTAATATATTATTATTATATCTTTTAAATAATTCGGATTTTCTTTATTATTATTATTATTATTATTATTATTATTATTATTATTATTATTATTATTATTATTATTATTATTATTATTATTATTATTATTATTATTTTTATTATTATAATTATTATTTTATTATTATTATTATTATTATTATTATTATTATTATTATTAGTATTATTATTATTATTATTATTATCTATTAGATATTATTATTATTATTATTATTATTATTATTATTTTTATTATTATTGTTAGTAATATTTTATTATTATTATTATTATTATTATTATTATTATTTTTATTATTATTATTATTATTATTATTATTATTATTATTATTATTTATTATTATTAATATTAGCATTATTACTATTATTATTATTTTAATACCATTTTGTGGTATAGTATTGATATAATGTTGAAATGTTTCTTCATCACTAATGGACTTTAGATTTATTGTTATTATCGTTATTATTACTGTTATTACTATTGTTGTTATTAACATTTGAATTAGAAATATTGTTATTTTTTATATTATTATTATTATTATTATTATTATTATTATTATTATTTATTATTATTATTATTATTATTATTACTGCAATTGATCTTAAATGATTATTTTTATTATCATTATTATTATTATTATTATTATTATTATTATTATTATTATTATTATTATTATTATTATTATTATTATTATTATTATTATTATTATTATTATTATTATTATTATTATTTTTATTATTATTATTATTATTATTATTATTATTATTATTATTATTATATTATTATTATTATTATTATTATTATTATTATTTATTATTACCATAATTATTATTATTATTATTATTATTATTATTATTATTATTATTATTATTATTATTATTATTATTATTATTATTTATTGTTATTTTATTTGTTATTATTATTATTATTATTATTATTATTATTATTATTATTATTATTATTATTATTATTATTATTTTTATTATTATTATTATTATTTATTATTATCATCATCTTCATTATTATTATTATTATTATTATTATTATTATTATTATTATTATTATTATTTTATTTATTATCATTATATTTATTATCAGTATATTTACTATTATTATTGTCTAATGTTATCCGTATTACTATTATTTTGGGCTCAATGGACGAAAACGTCCCCCTAGTAGCCCTTTTCTCATCTAATTATTATTTTGTATTTAATATAAATATGTAAACACAACCATGTAATCTATTAGAGAGAATAAAATATTTTTTATTTTTTTTTATTTTTGATTTGAAAGTAGTGTAGTAAACAGGCTTAGGTTTTGGAGGAGAGCGGTAATAGTACCCTTGTATAAGGGTAAGGGAGAAAAGGGGAACTGTAGAAATTATAGGGGAATAAGTTTATTGAGTGTTGTAGGGAAGGTATATGCTGGTATTTTGGTCGAAAGAGTGCGTCGAGTGACTGAAGGACTGATTGGTGAAGAACAAGGTGCGTTTAGGAGTGGTAGAGGATGTGTGGATCAAATCTTTACATTGAAACAAATGATTGAGAAAATGAGGGAGAAGAAGAATAAATTATATTTAGGTTTTATGGATTTACAACAGGCGTATGATAGAGTTAATAGGGAAGCTTTATGGCAGGTATTAGTGATATATGGTGTTGGTGGTAGGCTTCTGAATGGAATCAAAAGTATGTATGACGATAGTGAAGCATGTGTAAGAATAAATGGTGATTGGTTTAGGATTAATAGTGGAGTGAGACAGGGTTGTGTTATGTCTCCTTGGTTATTCAATTTGTATATGGATGGGGTTATGAAAGAATTCGAGGTGGGGATGGCAGGAAATGGTGTTAGAATGAATGGGAGAATGGAGATGAGTGAGGGTGCCCTACCTATTATATGGATGATTTGGTTCTGTGTGAATCTGAAGAGAGTTTCTGAGGATTGGAGAGATTTAAGCAGGGTATGTAAAAGGAGGGGTTTTCAAAGTAAACGTAGATAAGTAAGGTTATGGTTGTGAGTGAGGACAGTCCTAAGTGTGAAGTTATGTTAGATGGTGAGCAGCTGGAGCAAGGGCTGAGTTTAAATATTTAGGGTATGTGGTTGGATGAGAAGGGAACGGATGATGCAGAGTGTAGTAGGAAAGTTGTGAATGGCAGGAAGGTTGCTGGTGCAATTAAATCGTTGGTGAATGTAAAGGGACTAAGTCTTGAGTGCGCTAGAGTCTTACATGAGGGTATGTTGTTACCTGTGTTATTGTATGGTAGTGAGACTATGGTCTGGAATAAGAAATATAGATCTAAAGTCTAATGTGTTCTGGACAATTTAGGGGCATGCTAGGTGAGAAGAATTAATAAATGAGGAATGAACGTATTAGAGAGTTGTGTGGTGTGAAGAAAGGGGTAAATGAGAGAATAAATGAAAGTATGTTGAGATGGTTTGGTCATGTGGAAAGGATGAATGATAGTCGGTTGGTTAAGCGGATGTATAGTGGAGAGTGTGTTGGGAACTGACCGGCTGGGAGACCGAAGAGAAAGTGGATTGAGTCGGTGAACGAATGTCTGAAGGAGAGAAATGTGAGTTTGGCAGAGAGAATAAAGGTGCATGATAGGAGAGAATGGCGGGGCTTGTATGGGGGTATGGCTGTGGCCCCCACTTGGGCTAAGGGATGAACCCTTACACTGACGATTTACCAGTGAGGGTCCGTCGCGGTCCCATGAAGCTTTAGGGTGGATTTTCTGTCTGTGACGAGTTTTCACTAATTAATGGTACAGAGGGGGCGGTAAGGCTGGGCTTTCTTTTCGACATTTGTCATACTCTCCTACTGCTTTTCTTTTCCGATGCTTGTAGCGCTCCTTACCCCCAATCTTGGGGCAAAGAGGAAGGTGAAGAAAGAAAGAAAGAAAGAATATATATATATATATATATATATATATATATATATATATATATATATATATATATATATATATATATATATATATATATATATATATATATATATATATATATATATATATATATATATATACTGTATATATATATATATATATATATATATATATATATATATATAAATATATATACAGAGTAGCCACATAAAACCGGCCCCATCTACGAAAAAATGATTATCAATAAAATATTTACCTAACTACCTACGACCTTGCGTGCGGGTTAATTTAAATTATAAAACCAGCTCAAAAGAATCATTTACCGCGCATACCTAGTGCGCAGCGTCTGCATACTTCAAACTAACATCAGTCATCGTTCAGCGTGTGTAGCTGTGAGTCATGCCTTACTCAATTCATCAACGTGTGTTCATCGTCGAAGAATATGTGCGGTCACAATCCTTTAAAGTTGTTCGTGACAGGTTTCGTGAAGAGTTTCCTCACAGTAATGTTCCTGCAAAATCAACAATTCAGGATCTACTGAAAAAGTAGCGTTTAACAGGTAATGTTGGCAATGCAAAGAGAAATAGGGAACAGACTGTACATACAGCTGAAGTCGTGGTGGACATAACAGCACGAATGCAAAGAAGCCCCAACAAGTCGACACGACGGTTATCACAACAATGTGGAGTATCATGCAGATCCTTCATGGCTTAAAATGAACCTCTACCGTGTGAGTGTTGTTCATGAAATAATTAGACCTGACGGACGTACGTAGGTCGGTAGATTTATTATTGATATTCCTTTTTTCGTAGATGGGGCCGGTTTTATGTGCGCCACTCTGTATATTATCAATTATGAATCTTTATGCTTAAGTTAGATTATATGCCTTTTATTATATTTTCATCACAAAATACTTTGTAATAAATAGCAGTTTCTATAATATAATTTATTCAATTTAATTCTGTTAAGCTAGTAGCATTTCATTTTACAGAAATATATGGCCTGTCTATCGCAAAAGCATTTATTCTTTCATCAAGCACCTTTTTGTTCATTGGCCTCTAGATTCTTCCTTTAGATTGGTTCTTGAAACTTGGTTATCTCAGATACAGCCTTGGAGATATTCTACATATTCCATTACAGAGAGGTGAGTGTGTGTAACTTTGTCATATTTTGATAAATCGATTGTTAATCCCCAGATAAAGCTTTGAACGAAAATGTGTCATATGCTCTTCACATTTTTTTTGGACAATTCACATTTAGCTAATGAGTTTTATGTGTAAGCTCTTATGGTGATGAACCTGAAAATCGAATGTTATTTGTCAAATCAAAAATTTCTCATGTTAATTTTCAGAAATCCTGAAGTGTTTTTTAGTGTACTTTAAACTTCGAAATGGATACCTTCATTATTATTAAAGGCCTGAAATCACAATAATTTTAAATTTATTTCTTTTGTAGTATATTCACAGGTAATGTTGTTTTGGATGTTATCTTTTGAAACTTAACTTGAAATCCAGATGTACTAAAAACAATAACATATATATATATATATATATATATATATATATATATATATATATATATATATATAGATATAAAAAAAAAAATATATATATATATATATATATATATATATATATATATATATATATATATATATATATATATATATATATATATATATATATATATATATATGATTAAAAAATATATATAATATATAAGTACTCACCTATCTCAAAAAGAACAATTCGTGAAGGAAGATGAGAAAATTTGAAATGGGGTTTGAAACAATAAATAATATAGAATACTTTTTCTACTAGGTAAAATATTACCTAATTGCTTAATACTAGACATTTAATAGTTTCCAGCAGACCACCCAGACAACTACAGATCGATCTATACTCCTGATTGGGGGCAAAGTCACTTCCAAATCTAGAAGGCTACCTTCACAATAGATTACTTTAGGTTGTTGCTTTTACTACTACCAATTTACTTGTACACAATTTCACGTTACTGTTTCACCATTACACCCCAAAGTTTGTTCTTCTTCCAGACAGGTTACACGAACTACCATCTACCAAATTGCGAGTATTTCTTCTACCCATCCAATATTGACTGTATCCTTTCTTTTTACTACTTATTAATCTTTAATATTTAACAGGTTATATCTATATTATACAAATAGATAAATTAATTAATCAAATCAAGAAAAAGATAAAGTATTCTAACTACAGCTAATTACATCCTGACTTTAACTAGAGCACTAATTACAAAACTAGATCGGTTAAGTTTACGATAAACCATAAGCTTCATGTAAACCTGATACATCATGACTGCTTCCAAAGCACACCTGTAACAAAATAATCAATATATATATATATAGTTATATATATATATATATATATATATATATATATATATATATATATATATATATATATATATATATATATATATATATATATATATATATATATATATATATATACTGTATATATATATAGCAAAGATATATATATATATATATACATATATATATATATATATATATATATATATATATATATATATATATATATATATATATATATATATATATATGAGAGATATATATATATATATATATATATATATATATATATATATATATATATATATATATATATATATATATATATATATATATTAAAGGGTTCTGAAGGTGGATGCCAAAGAAACAGAGTGCCAAAAAGCTGTGAGTTTCAAGTGGAAGATTTATATTGCTGAAAACCTTTCATTTTACTCAACTTTCTTTAGAATGCTATTAAAACGACTTCTGAAATTAGATTTATCTTCTACAAAAAATGCTCAATTGTTATTCAGAGTTACCAAGTAAAAAGTTCAAGTTTTAACTTACTCTTCTTCGTCTTACTTATTTTAGTAATTTTTATTTATTGTAATTTATTATTTTTAGTTATTAATACTAATTTTGTCAATGAATTAAATATTCAGGTACTCTCTCAAGAAAATTTGATGACTATGCTTCAAGAGATTGAAAGCTCTGTTGACTTTGGTAACATTCAAAAATCTAGCTATATTTCTACTTTAACTCCTCAAAAGTGTATGGAAGGGCAGCATTCGCCACAGACAATTGCGCAAGTGGTGAAGTCAAATATGCTCGAAGTTGGAAAATCTAATTTTCATTACACCCCAATATTTGGGGAAGAAACTTTAAATGAGGTATGACTCTGGTAATATTTTTTATCATATTCATAAAGCAAATTATTATTATTATTATTTAACATGATTTTATCACAATCATACACTTGTTATATGCTATTAGCCAACCCACACCAAGAAAAATATAAATAAATTTTAAGAAATACAAATTTCAAATTGCTCAACCTGAGTAGTTTTCATTTAATCTTGTAGTATCTCACACCATCACACTCCTCTCTTAAGGAAGCATTGATGGGAGTCATTTATTTTTTATGTTTATATAAAGATACTTACCCGCATATGAATCGTTCATAAAGTATAGTGTCTCTGGTAGCAATTCTTGCTTGTATGCATTTATATTAAGATATTTTCCCGTCAATAACTGCCACAAAGCTAGGTATGTACAGGGAATACCATAGTATAAATAGGGTACATTATTTAGTAAATTCTTTCTCAAAAATAAACCGAAGAAACTTAGAAGCACGTCCACTCATAAAGATGCAAGTTGGCACACTAACTCTTTAATGCTTCACTGAGAGTCCTCTAGCAATGAAAGTATCATCATCATCATCATTCACCTTCTTTCCCCAAGACTGGTGGTAAGGTGCGCATCATGCACCGGAAACAGAAAAGTAGTAGAAGAATATGACGCAGGTCGAAAAGAAAGCCCAGCCTTACCTCCCCCTTTATACCTTTTAGTGAGAACTCGTTGCAGTCAGAAAATCCGCCCTAGAGCTTCACGGGAATGCGACGGACCCTCACTATGGCATCTCGTCAATGTGGGGTTCATACCTTGTCCCAGGTGGGCCACAACCATACCCCCTCACAAAACCCCGCCATTCACTCCAATTATGCACCTTTCTTCTCGCCTTTGCCAAACTCACATTTCTTTCCTCCAGGCATTCCTTTACTGACTCGATCCATTTTCCTTCTGTCTCCCAGCTGGTCGATTCCCAACACACTCACCACTATGCATCCGCTTAACCAACCGACTATCATCCATCCTTTCCACATGATCAAACCATCTCAACGTACTTTCATTTATTCTCATTTATCCCTTTCTTCACACCACACAACTCTAATACGCTCATTCCTTATTTTATCAATTCTTCTCCCACCTAACATACCCCTAAGATTGCCGAAAGATAAGAGTTTGCTTACGGCGATCACGACCTTCTCCAAGGCATGCATTATTAGCATTCCTGGCAAAAGATAAGCGGTAGTTGGTAGCCAACCCAACTACCACTTTCCCTTTTATCACCTACCACACGCAGAACATACGCTGTGGTCATATATATATATATATATATATATATATATATATATATATATATATATATATATATATATATATATATATATATATATATATATATATATATATTTAAATATCAGTATAATTTATAAATATAATATCTAATACACAAAAAAAATATATATATATATATATATATATATATATATATATATATATATATATATATATATATATATATATATATATGGCATATATATATATATATATATATATATATATATATATATATAATATATGTATATATATATCTTCTCTCACTATAATATATATATATATATATATATATATATAACCTATATATATATATATATATATATATATATATATTATATATATATATATATATATAACATATAACTATATATATATATATATATATATATATAGCCCAACTTAATATATATATATATATATATATGTATTTCTGCCCTGGCCCACCTTATTGGAGGGGCCACACCGCCTCCAGAAAGCCGGCCACTGCTCTTGGGCGGTTCCACAGGTCAAAAATAGAAGTTACAGCAAAGGTGGTACGGGGAGCGTCGAGGGCGGGGCACTCCAGAAGGAAGTGCTCCATTGTGTCCGGGGATATACGACATCTAGGGCAGATGGGGGATATAACGTTGTCAAGTTTGAATCTGAATTTATATTGCATAAGATTTGGGTGGTGGCCTGACCTGCTCCGGGTGAGGTCAATTTGGTTTCTGCTGGACAGTGATTCTTCTGCTGTGGGGGAGATGTTTGGGGATGGTGTGTTTAGTAGATTGTTATTGGGGCGATTTTGTAGATATGTGTTAGTTAATTGTGTATGGATTATTTTGTGAGTTGTTTATTTGGGGGTGAGGGAGGAATGTTGTAGATGTCATTATAAAGTTTGGGCTGGTGGGAGGGGGTTTTTTGTTTGGGTGGGGGGGGAGTTGGAGAGTATTTGGTGACATGGATGGGTTGGATTGAGTGTTTTCTGGAAATTTGTCCCTACCATGTTCAAGTGGGTAGGGATGGGAAGGATGTGTGTCTCGTCATGTAATGCTGGATGGGGGTTGTTTTAGTACATCCAGTGATTATTCTAAGGGCAGTGTTTTGTGTACTTGCAATTTATTTAAGTTGGATTGTGATAGTGCTGAGAATCATGCGGGGGAGGCATGTTTATATTGGATTCTGAGTTGTTTGTGAATTGTGGTAAGGTGTGTTTTCTGTCCCTTTGAAGTTGTGTTGGGAGAGAGTTCGGGGAAGGTGTTTAATTTCCGTTGGGTTGAGGGAAGTAATTTGGTCGATGTGGGGGGAGAAAGTCATGTCATATGTGTGTCGTAAGTGAGTCCTAATATTTTGTTTAAGGGAAGGGGGTTGTTGTTCAAATGTAGACTATTGGGTGGAATGAGGATTGGTGGCGGTCAGTGGTTAGGAGGGTAATGGAGGATTTAAGGGGGAAGCTGTCATTCTATTGGTGAGTAGCTAGCCAGGTTTCTAATAATTGTAGGTATTCTTGAGTGTGCTGTGTGGCTGTGTTTACAAGTGGATGTTGGGAAATGAGACTGATGTCGTCTGCGTAAGTAATTAGTTTGGTGGATTGGTTGGTAGGGGTGGGCAGATCTGCTGTAAAGGATTGGAGAGAGAATGGCGCCCTGTGGTACGCCGTTTTGCAGTTTGATGGAGTGTGAGAGGGTGTTTTTATGGAGGACTTTGGCATATCTATTGGTAAGGAAATTTGAAAGCCACTTTTTATCATTGTTTCCTAGGGGGGATTGAAGAATTTTTTGTATAAGGATATATGTGGGGACAGTGTCAAAGGCTTTGTTAATGTCGATGGCTGTAAGTATGGATCTGTGTGATAGGGATTGGTTGAGGCCATTAATTATGTGTTGTGTGAGGGAGGTGAGGGCTGTTGTTGTTGAATGATTGCTTTTAAATCCATGTTGGAATTTTGGGAGGGTGATGTGTGGGGATATTTTTTTAATATTAGTTTCTCCATGGGTTGCTGATGGTGGAGAAGAGAGATGAACGATAGGAGGATAGAATTAGGGTCTTTTAGGTTTCAATTTTGGGATAATGAATGCTTGTTTGAATTGGGAGGGTATATAATTGGGGTTTCCAGGATTTGTTAAAGATTTCTGTAATGAGGAGAATTGCTTTTCCTCCTAAGGTGTTCAGAGGGTGGAAGTTTGAGAGATTGAATCTGGTCCTATTTGCTGTTGATTACAGGGGTTTTGATTTGTGTCTGATATCATGTTGGTTTGTAAAGGAGGTGGAGTTGGCTCTGAGGGAAGTTTTTGATTTGTTTTTGTTAACCTATTAATGGGAAGTAGGTTTGGGAGATATTGGCATGATGTTTTGCCGGAGCTGTCTGCTTGTTTTTGAGAGAGGGAGGGGTTTGTCGGGCAGGATGGGGATTCGATGTGGGGGAGGGGGTTCTTTTGTGAGTTGTTTGGTTTGATAACCTGCCAGGTTTTCTTATTATCTATGCGTGAGATATTGTTTTGTAGGTATTCTGTAAACTTGTTAGTAGTGTTAGTGGTTATGAGATTAGATATCTGAGTGTTTAGGTTAGTTATTTGGTTAGTGGTTAATGTGGTGTATGGTCTGAGTTTTCTGAGGGAGTTTCTTTGTTTAATAAGTTGACTGATTTCAGGGGATAGTTTAGGATTGTAGGATTTTCTGTGACCCTTAGGTATGTAGAGATTGGCTGATTTGATGATTGTGTTGTTTAAATGAATGATGGAGGTGTTTAATGTTGTTATGTCATGTATTGGTGTAAGGTTTATATGGGATTCGATATGGTTAGTAAATTCTGTCCAGTTAGCTTTTTTGTAGTTAGTAAATGTGGTGGTCTTTTTTTTGGAGTTTGGTGGGGGGAGGTCAGAGATATGAGGATAGGGAGATGATCTGATTGTAGGTCGGTGGTTGTGTCCCAGGTTAGTCTGTGATGTAGGGAGGGGGAGCAAAATGTGACGTCTGGTGAGGTGGGGGATTGGTTGGCTTGGGGAGGGATTCTGGTGGGGAGTTTTTTTGAGTTAAGGATATTCAGGGATTCCAATTCATTAAGGATATGGTTGCCCCGGGGATCAGATGGGTAGTCTTCGTACCAGGCAGTGTGGTGGGCATTTAAGTCGCCTCCAAGGATGAGATTTGGGTATGTAGCTATTGTTGATAGGGGGTGTGTGAGGTTGTTTGGGGGCGGGTTTGGGGTGGTCGGGTGGCGAATATAAAGGTTGAAGATGTTGTAGGTGGTCTTGTTCAGGAGTATGGAACAAGATTGGGATTTTATTAATGCGGCGGGGAGAGGTGTGGAAGTGTTAGTAGTTGTATTATGATATGGTATGCTGTTGTGGATCAGTGTTAAAAGGGAGTGGTGAGGAGGTTGAGCAGGGGAATATATGGCATCGTACCCATAGAATGTGCCACTAATAGGGCTCGTCACAGACAGAAAATCCACCCAAGAGCTTCACGGGAACACGACGGACCCTCACTATGGTAAATCGTCAGCCAGGGGTTGTTCATCCCTTGGCCCAGGTGAGCCACAACCAGACCCCCCTCATAAAACCCCGCCATTCTCTCCCATCATGCACCTTTATTCTCGCCTCTGCCAAACTCACATTTCTCTCCTTCAGACATTCGTTCACCGACTCAATCACTTTCTCTCCTGGGCTCCCAGCCAGGTCGGTTCCCAACACTCTTTCTTTAACTACTCCTTCCACTATACATCCGCTTAACCAACAACTATCATTCATCCTTTCCACGTGACAAAACCATCTCAAAATGCTCATTTATTCTCTCATTTACTTCTTTCTTCACACCACACAACTCTCTAATACGTTCATTCCTCATTTTATTAATTCTTCTCACACCTAGCATGCCCCTAAGATTGTCCATCTGAACACATTGAACTTTAGATCTATATTTCTTATTCCAGACCATAGTCTCACTACCATACAATAACACAGGTAACAACATACCCTCATGTAAGACTCTACCGCACTCAAGACTTAGTCCCTTTACATACACCAACGATTTAATGCACCAGCAACCTTCCTGCCATTCACAACTTTTTCCTACTACACTCTGCATCATCCGTTCCCTTCTCATCCAACACATACCCTAAATATTTAAAGTCAGACACTTGCTCCAGCTGCTCACCATCTAACATAACTTCACACTGAGGACTGTCCTCACTCACAACCATAACCTTACTCTTATCTACGTTTACTTTCAAACCCCTCCTTTTACATACCCTGCCAAATCTCTCTACCAGAATATATATATATACTCGAACGATGAAATTACCTCCCATTTTTAATGGTGCGCCTTTCTCTTTTGCGTTCATATTCTTCACCACTCATCCTCCAGGCAACATATTACTAACCACCATTTATCCACATATCATATACACATGATTAAAGTACACCCCACTTCTAGATAACACCTTACAGACATCCTACTACTCATATCCCACAGATATGGGGGAGAAAGGTACATCGTATGATAAATAGTGTCGTGAAGTCGACTAGAGACGGTGGTAGTTGGGTTGGCTACTTACTCACTATTTTGCCAAGAATGCTAATGCAGGCCTCGGAGAAG
Source organism: Trachelipus rathkii (assembly GCA_015478945.1). Classification (NCBI taxonomy): domain Eukaryota; kingdom Metazoa; phylum Arthropoda; class Malacostraca; order Isopoda; family Trachelipodidae; genus Trachelipus; species Trachelipus rathkii. Next base: position 36,840 of record JABUQX010003757.1, on the reverse strand, counting down.
GTCGTGATCGTAGTAAGCGCCCTTCTATCTCTACGGCACGAAGTATATGAATCATGTGGGTACATGGAATGTTAAAGAAATCAATGGCGAAGAGAAGAGGAGAGAGAGAGGTGATGAATTATTTAGAAAGGGCAAATTTGATTTGCTGCCGCTGTGACTGAAACAAAGATGAAAGGAAAAGGGGAAATTAAGTGGTGTGATGTGAAAGTGTGTAGTGCTGCAATTGTGAAAGGAATGAGAGGGGGAGGGAAGGAGTTGCAATTTTGATGAGTGAACTGTGGTATGAAGCTATGGCAGATTTTGTTTGTGTGAGTACTAGAATTCTAATGGTTAAATTTAAGTTTGAAAAGGTCAAGGTATGTGTGGTTGTGGCATATGGTCCATCTGAGGGAAACGTTGAAGAGAGTATGATTTTTGGGATAATCTGAGTGATGTTTTGGATGGGGTGAGTAGGAGCTTCAGATTGATAGTTTTGGGGGGACCTGAATGGTTGGATAGGTGATCAAAAAGGGATGGGTATAACAGGTGGTTTTGGGGTGACGAGAGAAAATGGAGAATGGTAGGAAGGTGATTGATTTCTGTGAAGAGAGGTATGTGTGTAAGTAATACTTTCTTTAAACACAAGAGTATCCATAAGTATACTAGAGTTGGTGTAGGTAGAGATGGTATCGAAGTGAAAAGTATGATTGATTTTGTGTTGGTGAAGGAGATGTTGATGTGATGTATGTGAAATCAGTTAGAGGGGGGGAGGAATGGGATTATCGGATCATTATGTTGTTCTATGTAAAAATTAGTTAGTGGGGCTGGATGGAGAGGAAGGTGATACGAAGAGTAGGTAAAATTAAGAGTGAGAAGTTAGGTGTGCAAGTAATTAGGATAAGTATATAAGAGCGCACACTTAATAAAACAGTTGAATGTCAACAAGTTAGTTATTCAATGAACATATCTGGAAGCATATGAAGGAAGCAATTGTTAGTAGTGCAAGGGAAGTGTGTGGATGTGCTAAAGTAGGAAGTAAGAATGTTAACAGCGAATGGTGGAATGAAGAGGTGATGAAAGCGGTTAAAGGTAAAAAAGAAGCGTGGTTGAATGTACTAAAAGCAAATGATGAAGTTTCAAAAGAAAGATGCTTGGAATTATATAAGGAGGAAAAAAGAAATACTAAAAGGTGCATACGTAGGAGAAAACAAGAGGTAAATGAACAGTTTGGAAGGAGGGATGAATGGACATACAAGGGAATAGGAAGCTCTTCTGGAAGGAAGCGCGAAAGGTTAAGAATGAGAATAAGGGGAATCTGCTTAGAATAATGAATAGGGATGGTGCTTTTGTAACGGATGAAATGGATGTGAGGGGAGTGTGGAAAGAACACTTCGAAAATCTGCACAATATTAACAGTAATGATGAGGTGTTAGTGAATGTGTGCGGTTTTGATGGTGCAAGAAGGAATAGGTATTTTGGGGATGAGGTTATTAGTAAGGAGGAGGTAATGGGTAGAGTGAGAAAGTTGAAGAATGGTAAATCTGCAGGTATAGATGAAATTACTAGTGAAATGATCAAGAGCGGAGGCGAGATGGTGATTGATTGGATTTGAAAGTTGTGTAATAAAGCGTTTATGGAGGGTATAGTTCCAAGGGATTGGAGGAGAGCGGTAATAGTACCCTTATATAAGGGTAAGGGAGAAAAAGGGGAACTGTAGAAATTATAGGGGAATAAGTTTATTGAGTGTTGTAGGGAAGGTATATGCTGGTATTTTGGTCGAAAGAGTGCGTCGAGTGACTGAGGGACTGATTGGTGAAGAACAAGGTGCGTTTAGGAGTGGTAGAGGATGTGTGGATCAAAT
>JABUQX010003757.1:27500-30000 GCA_015478945.1 Trachelipus rathkii | reverse complement strand
TGAGAACGAAATTGGGGGCCATTGTCAGAAGAAGGAACACCAAAACGAGCCACCCAATTAGTAAGAAAAGCCGTAGCAATATTTTCCGCAGTAGGAGAAGAAAGAGGTATAACTTCAGGCCAACGAGTATACCTGTCAACCATAGTTAATAAATAAGTACACCCACGCGAAGGCGGAAGAGGACCGCAAAGATCAAGATGAAGACGATCAAAACGACAAGAGGGTAAAGGAAATGAACCTAAAGGTGGTTTAGTATGTCTATGAACTTTGGTTTTTTGACCAGCAATACATGAACGAGCCGAGCCCATAACGAGATGTCAGTATGCATGTTAGGCCAAAAAAAACGAGAGGATAAAAGTTTTTGAGAACCACAAATACCAGGATGAGAAAGAGAATGAAGGGTAAGAAAAACCTGTTTTCGAAAAGCAGAAGGAACAAAAGGACGAACTCTGCCAGTAGAAATGTCACAAATTAAAGGAACAGTAGAATCAGGTAAAGAAAGAGTTTGAAGTTTGATAGAAGTATCAGCAGGAAGAATAAGATCCTCCCCCATTTGAGCAGCCGACATAGCAGAGTAGTCTAATGAAGGCAAAGGCGTAACCGCATTTACCTGAATACGAGATAAAGCATCGGCACTAGAGTTATCACGACCAGGAATGTGACGAAGATCAGTAGTAAATTGGGCAATAAAATCTAGATGACGAAATTCACGAGGAGAATAGTGTAAAGAAACAGAAGTAATAGCAGAAGTGAGTGGTTTATGATCCGTGAGAACATAAAACTGACGACCTTCAAGAAAATATCTAAAGTATTTAATTGAAGAATATACAGCAAATAGCTCACGACCAAAAGTACTATAGCGAGTGACAGCAGGAGGAAGTTTCTGAGAATAAAAAGCGAGAGGAAGCCAAGCACCATTTTGCAGTTGCTCTAGTGAAGCTCCTACAGCATAATCACTGGCGTCTACAAATAGGCGAGTTTCAGCACCGTGTTCAGGAAAAACAAGAAGAGTGTTGTTGATCAATAGAGTTTTACTCTGTTCAAAAGCCTCACAAGCAGCATCAGTCCAATTAACCATTGTCGAGCTGCCCCGACGACCTTGAACAAGCAAAGCAGTAACTGGAGCTAATATGGCAGCAGCCTTGGGAAGGAAACGACGATAAAAATTAAGGAGACCTAGGTAAGCACGAAGATCTTTCTGAGTGGTAGGAAGAGGATAATCACGAATAGCAGAAACACGATCAGGTAGTGGAGAAAGACCAGAAGAAGAAATTTTATGGCCAAGAAAATGAAGAGAAGCAGCACCCAAAATGCATTTCTCGAAATTTAAACGAAGACCAGCTTGAGATAAACGAGAGAAAACAGTACGAAGATGAGAAAGATGCTCCTCCGGAGAATGAGAAGCAACTAATAGATCATCAATGTAAGCATATACAAAGGGTAAACCACGTAAAACATGATCTATCAAACGTTGAAAAGTAGCACTGGCATTACGAAGACCAAATGGCATAAAGTTATACATAAAATTGCCAAAAGGAGTTGCAATACAAGTTTTAGGACGATCATCAGGATTAACAGGAATTTGAAGGAAGGCAGATTTTAAGTCAAGAGAAGAAAAAATGGTGCATCCATTTAGAGAAGAAGTAAAATCATGAAGGTGAGGAATAGAATAAGTATCAGCAACAGTTTTAGAATTTAGTAACCTGTAGTCCCCAACAAAACGAAAAGAATCTGGCCCTTTTTGAACAATGTGAAGCGGAGAAGCGTAAGGAGAAGTAGAAGGGGAAACAATACCCTTTTCCAGAAGCATGTCAAATTCAACACGTGCAATGTTTAACATTTCTGGAGAAAGTCTACGAGCCTTGCAAACAGGAGGACTACCCTTTGTCTCAATGTAATGCATTACATGGTGAGACACAGGAGAAAGATTAGAAATAGGCTGGATTAAGTCAGAAAATTCAGAATGCAAAAGAGCGTGAAAAGAAGAATAAGAGGAGGAATCAGGAAGATTGATACCATAAATAGAAGAATCAAAAGGAACAGCATTACAAGAAAGAGAAGTAGTGTCATCAAGTAGACGACTATTGGCCATGTCAATAAGAATATTGAAATGACTTAAAAAATCAGCACCAATGATGTTTTGTGTAACATCGGCCAAGAGAAAAGTCCAACGGAAAGAACGACGCAGTCCAATAGATAAAGTAAGGAGTTGTTCACCATAGACAGCAATGCTAGAACCATTAGCAGCCCGTAAATGAGAAACAACAGGCGGAAGAGAAGAGCAAAAACCATGAACATTCAAAATAGAGAAACTACTGCCCGAGTCAATAAGGAAAAACCGTTTAGAATCACCATCAAATATACGTAAAAGAGAACCTGGAAGAACAGCATTAACTTCAGGAATAGAAACAGAAGAGGAATCAACAGAAATAGGAACAGAAGTAGGAGCCGTAGTAGTAGCATTAACTGAAGACGAATAAGAAATAGTAGGAATATAGAG
>JABUQX010003757.1:0-22500 GCA_015478945.1 Trachelipus rathkii | reverse complement strand
AGGTGGGCCAGGGGCAGAAGTATAGGTATAGGTATATATATATATATATATATATATATATATATATATATATATATATATATATATATATATAGAGAGATAGAAAAATTTAACCATATACATAACAATGTATATATATATATATATATATATATATATATATCGAACTATATATATATATATATATATATATATATATATATATATATATATATATATATATATATATATATATATCATAGGGGCTTGTTAGGTGTGAGAAGAATTGATAAAATGGGGAATGAGCATATTAGAGAGTTGTGTGGTGTGAAGAAAGGGGTAAATGAGAGAATAAATGATAGTACGTTGAGATGGTTTGGTCATGTGGAAAGGATGGATGATAGTCGGTTGGTTAAACGGATGTATAATGGCGAGTGTGCTGGGAATCGACTGGCTGGGAGATTGAAGAAAAAGTGGACTGCTTTCTAACCAAACGGACATTAGAAAGAGTTTTAACGCACTTTTTCTGACGGATCTCTGGATCCCGACTGCTGTCGTGGCACAATATCTCATGGACCCCCTTTTCTCATAGGAGAGGAGCTGGGGCAACCAAGTAAAAAGTATATATTATAATAATATAAAAGTTCACACCTCACGGGCATAGTAAAAAGTATATATATATATATTTATTTTTTATATTTTATATATATATATATATATATATATATATATATATATATATATATATATATATATATATATATATATATATATATATATATATATATATATATATAATTTATTAATATATATAATATATATATATATATATATATATATATATATACCATTAATAAATATCAGCAAGATTTATCATACAAATTCATTGTGTTGATAATCGATTAAATATTGTTAGTAAATTTCTGAATCTTGATTATGCTTTCACTCTTAATAATAATAATAATAATAATATAAATAATAATTACGGTATTATCATTATTTGAAATTATTGTAAAAATTATTACTTAACATTATATTAACAAAGGAATTGTTAAATATTAAAAATTGATCTTTTTATAAATTGATGCCATAAAACTTCTGTTTTCGTTTGACGATGTACACCTGTTTGAACATGGATTTAGCAAAGACTCTGGCTACAACTTATGATCGACTCAAACCATCTTACTGAGTGTCCTCGTATTTAAGGTCACCTTTTTTACTACTATTGACCTTACATTAAGGTCACGTCCTTACCGAGTGACCTCGTATTTAAGGTCACATTTTTACTACTACCATTTTTACATTAAGGTCACATTACTGATGCTATTTGACCTTTTATATTACTGATACCATTTGACCTTTTACATCGAGGTCACATACGTTGTGACTTTTCTTATTTAGTGACTCTTGTATCAACACCTGACTTTAAACCTTAATTGTGAATGACGTTATACAATGTCATTCTTTGTTGCCCCTTAACCTAATTTGAAGTGAATGGGAATAACATTCACAGATGTCCTCTATTTAGTAGACATCATTTATTATAATCATTTAATTTTAATGTCACTTAAATTTATTTGAAGGTCATTTAATTAATTGATGATTGAATTTTTTATTGTCATTATCCCTCCGTTTGTTATTATACAGTTTAATTCCCACCTCGTTAGACTTTTTTTGACATTAAAGTTATTCATTATAAATTCATTGATGACTTTTACTTAATATACAATCGATCAAAGGTATTACAGGTGTGACATGAATTCGAGTTTGAACGGAAGCACTCCTTCCACTTTCTTTCTACCTGTAGATTCAGTTGATCGAAATCCCACGTTTCAGTCAACATTATTCATACACCTTCTCACCTCTATCCTGATTTTCTCACTTTCTTCTACCTGTTTAGGTACCATCGTTTCATGACATTCTCTTGTTATGACTTATGGGTTTAGGCATTAGCGGTACAGTTTTAATAATTTTTTGATTATGGTTTTATAAATATAGCATTGTTAAAGTGGTGTTCTTCAAATGCATCTCAGTAAATGGTGTTTATATTTATAAAATTGTGGTTAAATATGGTTTTAGTGTATGACTGGTTTAGAGCTTGGACGTTGAAGTAAACACTACATAAAAACCAAATTTTTGTTTTTATAATTTAGATAGCTTCTCTAAATTTTTATTACTTTTTAGTCACTATAGGAATCGGAATTTATATTTATATATATATATATATATATATATATATATATATATATATATATATATATATATATATATATATATATATATATAGATATCTATACTAAATATATATATATATATATATATATATATATATATATATATATATATATATATATATATATATATATATATATATATTTATATATATACATATACCATCTTTGTTTATATTTATATCTTTATATATATATATCTCTAACTACTGTATATATAAACTCTTTGCTCATAACCTTATATATATATATCTCTATATATTTATATATCTCTTTCTGCTATATATATATATATATATATATATATATATATATATATATATATATATATATATATATATTGCTATATATATATATATACTTATATATATATATATATATATATATATATATATATATATATATATATATACTATATGCTATATATACTCTTTATATATATATATATGTGCTGCTGCATATATATATATATAATTGATTTAAACATCTACCATCATTGTTTATATTGTATTATTTATACAGTTTTCTTTACCTTGGACGTAAAGTGAGCTTGCGGTAACATACAACCATTCCCCCTTCGGTAACCTCAATTGTATCCGAGGACCCGGTTGTGCACTTGTTAGGTCCAATTGTGATTAAGGTTAATCTCGATTTAATAGTGGGGGCTGGGACCGCAATTCACCCACCTGTTAATTCCGAAAGCCTGGTTGTTACACTAGTTGAAAAAAATTTCTTGGTCTTAAGACTATTAATTTTCTAAAAAGGAAAATGATGTTAAAATTCTTAGGACTAATAAGGCCACTAAGGCCACAGATCATTATATAAAGTTACACATTATTTGTGGTCAGTTTTAGATGTTGGAATCCTTAAAAGGAAAAAAGTAAATTCTAATGAAGGGAGATGAATTATAAACATTTTAAATAAGAATATCAATTGAATTTTATGATAATGGTAATGTTATCAATATTTTATGCAGTAGAAGCAAAATATTTAATAAACTATATTATAATATTTTTCATTTAATTAAAAATACAAATCTAAAATATTTTACAACAATAGATTTAATAAAAGTAGGAACAATAAATAATTTTACTGTTTTGTTAGTACAAAAATAATTCTCTTTGAACACTTGTTATACAATTCTTGTAGTTGAATTTTTAATTTTTATGTGAGTGGAAATTCTGGGTGAATTTTTATTTAGTTTATCTTATTGAGATGTACCGACCTTATCTGTCTGGTGAAATGCAGTAAGTTATTAATAATAATAATTTTTGTTTTAGGAAATGGAAATCGCATGAGAGGAGAGACTTTTTCTTGGTTAATAGATGTCTTCTATTCCGTTTTTCATGACCGTAATCTGGATACAGGAGAACCCTAGGGAAGAAATCAAAAGCATATTTTATCTTTGACCATAGTATCATTCCACCTCTGTAAATTGTTTATGGTAAGTTATTTATCAGTTTCCTTTAAATCTAGCATAGTTTTATAAAGGAGTTTTATGCCATATCACTTACAGAGTTACACATCCCTTTTAGATCTTGATATCCTACAATAGTCTAATCTAGGGGTGTCAAACACCTACGGCCCGCGGACCGGATCCGGTTCGCGAAGGGTTCTCCATCCGGCCCACTGTTTGATTTAAATTATAAAAAAAAAAATAAAAAAATTCATTACTGTAGGAGCTATTTTTCATTTTTCATTCTCAATTTACAAAGATAAAAATCATTACTATCTGGCAACTCAAACGCATCGAGTCCCATCGGGCCAGCGAGTAATAGCCTCAGGTTCATTCTTGCAAGCTTTTTCTTTTATTTAGACATTTAGGCTGATTCATTTGAGAAACTGGTGCCATTTCACTAAGTTCATACTTTTTAAGCCTCCTAAATTTCTGCTTTTAACCATACCGGAAATGCCAAGGCAAAGAAGTAGATGCAGAACATTGAAAAATCATGGGAGATATTTGCGTTATATTGTTTTCCTAATCGAATGAGTAAGCCTACGTGTTTGATTTGCAACAAACAAATGCGGTTGCGAAAGAGTATAATGTTCAAAGACATTATAAAACTAATCACCAAGAAAAATACCAACGTTATGATGGAAAGCTTCGTGAAGAATTAATTTCCAAATTAATTACTGACTTGGAGAGAATAGGCAATCAGTTTTTAAAAACATAAATAAGAATAGTGATGCTACAGTAAGAGCTAGCTATGTCATAGCGAATGAAATAGTCACTTCGTCAAAGCCCTTTTCCGAAGGTGCATTTATTAAAAATTGTATATTGAAGGCTTCGGAAATAATATGTCCTGAAAAGCGTAAATCATTTTCAGATATACCCTTGTCAGCGCACTCTGGATATTTCTGAAAATTTATATTCACAACTTAAAGATAAAACTCAGTCTTTTCTGGCATTTTCAATTGCTATTGATGAAAGTACTGACATCACTGATGTAGCACAACTTTGCATATTCATTCGAGGAGTTGATGAGAATATGTGCATTATGGAAGAATTTGTGGAGTTAGTTTTCTATGAAAACCAAACAACAGGTGATGTTATTTTTCATTCTTTGGTTACTTTAGATAAATTAAATATAGAATGGAGCAAGATGGTGAGTGTTACTACAGATGGCACTCCTCAAATGATTGGGCTTGATTTAGGTGTAATTTCCAGATTAAAATCAAAATTGCAGTCCGTGAATAAAGATCATCATCTCTATGGAGTGCATTGCATTATACATCGCGAAGTGCTTTGTTGCAAAGCCCTTAAAATGAATCATGTTATGGATATTGTAGTAAAAAGTGTTAATTTATTCGTAGTCGTGCCATAAATCACCGACAATTTGATGACTTCTTGAATGACATTGATATTCCATATGGATTACCTTATCATTGCAATGTCCGTTGGTTGAGTAGGGGCACTGTATCGAAAGAATCCTTTTCACTGCTCGATGAAGTGAAAATTTTCATGGAAATGAAAGGAAAAAAACATACCTGAACTAAATAACAATGAATGGATTCAGGATTTGGCTTTTATGGTTGACATGACTGGTCATTTGAATGAGCTGAACAAAAAATTGCAAGGAAAAGCCAAGTTAATTTAATAACAGTTTTCAGAATCAATCGAAGCATTTGAAATGAAACTTGATCTTTGGGCCAGTCAAATGCTAAAGAAAAAGCTTTTCCATTTTGCCACTTTGAAAGGTCTTCCTAATCATGAAGAAATCTCCTTTGAAAAATACAACTGTATAATTTCTGATTCAAAAAGTGACTTCATAAAATGTTCACCGATTTTGATGACATGAAGCAAAAATTCAATGTTTTTCTAAATCCTTTTTCTACTTACTAACTTGGACATCATCCCTGAAGAACTTCAACTCGAAGTTAAAATGAAGTGTGATATAGCTCTTAAGAATTAAGTTTTTAGAAGTAGATATCAAAGCATTTTATAAATATTTGGGACCTTAAATATCTAAAGTTGAACTAAAGTTGAACTAAGATAGATGGTGAAGAAGCCTGTTTCCTTGACCTTCTACATTGGTGGATATATAATAGATACAACTAAGTATATTACAGAGAGATTTGATCATATGTTCCTCTTTTATATTATTTTGATAATTAATTATTTTATCTTATATTTTATATTTTCTGAATCCTTTTTAAATAACTTAATATAGAAGGCAAATTATAACTAGGGATGTACCGATAGTATCGGTATCGGCCAATTTTTTGGTATCGGTATTGGTTAATATGGCCGATACTTCTTACTTTTTGGGTGAAGAATTATGAGAAACTTATAGATTCAATAATAAATCTAGTTTCAATATATAAATGGTTCTAATAAGGAATTCCTTAAGCTAGCTGAAACCCCACAAGAATAGCATCTCCGATGTTGAATCACGTCTAAAATGCATTTAAATAGCATAACCGAGGAGCTTGCTCGCGTGACAAAAAAAAAGATTCACAGAAGTGGAAGCCGCCTTATCAGCAACCCCTGGCAACAGCACTGATAGTGACGATGGTGGCTTTTCAGCAAATAAACCTATTGAAGATGAAGAGGATTTGGATATGTTAGACTTTGATAAGTTCATGGCCGAAATTGCATTGACATCTCATTCACCTTCAAAGGAATCACACCAAAGAACCTCATCGAAAAAACTTAAGAGACAGTCATCAAGGAGCAAAGATAATTCAATCTGTGAAAGAGGAGATGAGGCTTTACGAAAACACGGAGATGCTGCCTACAGAAGAGAATCCTTTCATGTGGTGGCATGAAAATGGGCCAAGGTTTCTATTATTATCAGTGCTTGCAAACAAATATTTATCAGCCCCTCCCTCATCAGTCGAGAGCAAGCGTATTTTTAGTGTAGGTGAGAATGTAAGCACCCAAAGAACAGGCTTTCTCGCCAGATACTGAGTGAAAGCTTAATGTTTTGCATCACAATTTAAGAATTTTTGAATTTGAGTATTAAATGATATCTATCTTTATCTTAAAGGAGTATTTTATTATTGTCATTGTCTTATGCCAGAAGCATAAGAGAGAAAGTGTGTGATTTTGTGTGTTATAATCGATTGTTCTATTGTATGTGTTGTCTATGTTTTTATTGATGTATGGGTATTGAGGTTAGCGTAATTCACTATGACGTAAACTGTAATTAAATATTACAGAAAACCTCCTACAGACTGTATTTATTTTGTGTCCATTCAGGTAGCCAGACTGAGATTCTCTCTCTCTCTCTCTCTCTCTCTCTCTCTCTCTCTCTCTCTCTCTCTCTCTCTCTCTCTCTCTCTCTCTCTCTCTCTCTCTCTCTCTCTCTCTCTCTCTCTCTCTCTCTCTCTCTCTCTCTCTCTCTCTCTCTCTCTCTCTCTCTCTCTCTCTCTCTCTCTCTCTCTCTCTCTCTCTCTCTCTCTCTCTCTCTCTCTCTCTCTCTCTCTCTCTCTCTCTCTCTCTCTCTCTCTCTCTCTCTCTCTCTCTCTCTCTCTCTCTCTCTCTCTCTCTCTCTCTCGCAATCTGTCACTATCTCTCACTGACTCTCTCCTCTCACACTCTCTCTCTCTCTCTCTCTCTCTCTCTCTCTCTCTCTCTCTCTCTCTCTCTCTCTCTCTCTCTCTCTCTCTCTCTCTCTGTCTCTCTCTCTCTCTCTCTCTCTCTCTCTCTCTCTCTCTCTCTCTCTCTCTCTCTCTCACTGTAACTATATATACACTCTCTCTCTCTACCTCTCTCTCTCTCTTTATATATATATATATATATATATATATATATATATATATATATATATATATATATATATATATATATATATATATACTCTAGAATTATATACTACGCTCTATATATATATATCATATATATATAAAACTACCTTTTAACGTGCTTTATCCCCTATGCAGGGGGTAACACGGGGGGACCACAGGAAATCGAACTTTAAGGCCGGCTATCCCAAACCAGCGCCACCAACGTGTTCGCAGTTGAGTTTTAATTCTTGCCCCCAGGTAGATAAAACTCCAACTGCTACGCGAAGGTTTTGAACCAGCGTCCTCTCGAATGAGAGGCGGCGACTCAACCTCCTGCGCCACGAGGCGTTCTATATATATATATATATATATATATATATATATATATATATATATATATATATATATATATTGCAGATCAGCTTGCCAGAAACATCACTGGATTCTATTAGTTACAATAAAAGCAAACCTATTTTAAGTGAGTCAACATTGGGAAATTCTGAGCGATTTAAGGTTCCAGATCAAACACTGACTGAAAATGGCATTACTTAACAAATTTAGGTGAGGAAGTAATAAGGTGAAATGAGGCATCTGAACATCTTAAATTAATTAATTAATTTCTTTTGAATATTGTTCCTGTAATTAAATTCTTATGAGTGGTTGTGTTTGGTATTCTGTGTGGTGGTTTTAAGAGTTTTTCAACATATTTTACCAAATTTTTTTTTTTTCATAATTTATTGTATGATAGGAGAAATAGCTGAATTTGTGAAGATAATTGTTTATTTTAAATAATAAAAAAAATCCGTACTATTTCAATTCATTAATTGCTTTTAAGCTGTGAACTCTCACTTTTAAAAACTATAATTTATAAATTTTAGTTTGATTTATTATTTTAATTGTTGAGAAACAAAAAGTATCCAATCAGTTTTTAATGGAATTCCAAACGGTGACTGTGGATGTTACCAATCTGTTGAGAATTAAAAAATAAAGAAAATAGTTTGAATCAAAATTTTAATAATATCATACAAATTCCGCTCTTAATAAATAACTCAATTACTTTTAGACAATTTAATATTTTTTTTACTATTGAGATTGGAATATTTTTAAGCTGACGTAGCCATGATTAATAAACAAACATATAAATATTAATAATTTCGTTATCTTTTATATTTTTCTAACTTTAACTGTAACAGATTTTTTTTTAAGTTTCTATGCAGAGTGCAGGAGTAATTTTTTATTGGATCTCCTCTATTGTGCCCCCAAATTTAAATTACATAACTCTCTCTTCTAAACTTTAGTTGCATACTTCCTCCTTCTATTAGAGCTAATGTAGCACAACTTTAACATAGTTTCATCCTTTTTCTGTCCAGCTGACTCCGGTCTTAAGCACTATGTTCATTTTTACATGTACTCTACTAGTAAAGTCTGTGGCACTTTCTTGGTCTCACACACTTTTAAAAGCTCTGTATCGGGACATATCAGCCTCTGATTCAGATATATAATTTGTTTCCCCCCCCTAACTCTAGTTGATATATATGGTAGGCCTCTGCTGGCCTTTTCCCACCAAAGGGGACAAAGAAAATCGTACTCATACATCCCACAGCTATACATTTCATGATCCAGTAGTTGTTTGGCATTCCACCTTTTGCTCATAACTTTGGACGTTGTGCCTTCGACTGGCCCACTTGTCAATACTGGTGAACTGTCTTAAGTATTTTTTTTAACCATAGGGCTGTTCTCTGTTATCTATCCTTCTTGGTATGACCGTGTTAAGCGTTGAATGCCCTCAACCCCTCCCATTTACTAAATCAGGACAAGATCTTATCACATGCCCCCAACAGATCATACTCAAAAGCTCTACTCTTTGGGTTTTTGGGTTCATATATTCATTATTAAAATGCTCTGACCACCTGTTCCTTTGTCTGCAGATAGCTAATTATATTACCAGCTCATTCTTTTACAATGGCTTCATTAAACTTTCTGCCATTCATTTAATTCCTATTTATTCTCGGCATTCTAGGTCGCTTACTTGTTCTCACTTTCCGATAAGATAATGTTGGTCTTTCAGCCACATTTTCAATCACCCTTCCTCTTCCACTATCCTGTCTGTTTATTGCTGCCTAATATTCATACCTCCTAATCCTACACTCAGTTCTCCTAAACATTATGCAACTGCTCTCACAGTTACACATTCAGCAGAAAAATCCATCATAGCATCCCTATAAGGCTTATAGAGTGTGAAGGGGTTATTTTCTGGTCTTGAATAACCACCTTTAATTGAGGAATATTAGATGTTGAAGAGAGTGAGCGTTGTCACGATAAAGTGGCGTTTCTTCGAATCCATAGCGTTACGTCAGTACATGGTTACGGAACACCGCACAGCTGATGATACTAGAACTCGACGAGCTAAACATGAACCCGACAAAGAAGAAGACGCATTTGCTGATTATTTGCAAACGGTTGATTATATTTTCTTGGATTTGTTTTATTTCTCTTTTTGTGATTTAGGAATATGTTTTCATTAAATGTAGGGTGTTAGGTTTGTAGGTTAAGGTTTACCTCATAAGGAATGTTGAAATATAAGTTAACTATTTTATGAATTAATTAATGTACATTGTTATTATGAATTTTCTGGATTTTAGTTAAATCTATAGAAAATAAGTATATTATTACATTTTAATTTTTTTTCCTATAATTTTCGGTCGTAGGAAGTGTTTTGTGGGGTCTATGATTGATAGTTATTAATCCTGAAGACTCAGCGTTTATTCAGCGAGCTCAGATACATTCTATGCTCTTAGCTATTGTAAGCATTCTAGGAAATCATATAAATACGACTTTCCTTTTAATTTGACAAATATATTTAGCGTTCCCACACTGGAAATTCACTGATACCGTGGAAGAATGGGTAATGGCTGAGTATGTGATATTGATCCTCGCGTCATAGGGAAATATCAATAAAGAAGGGAGAGGGGTTTATAGAATAGGATTGTTGTTTTTATTCATATTGAGATACGTGTTAAAAGTATTGATGTAGGTAATTACTGGAAACCTTACTCAGCTAACAAATTCATACGTACAAGAATAGGGTTATGTTTACATTCGCATGAGAATAACAACATTGTTAAAAATTAAAGAAGAAATATTAATGCATTGACAATGTGACATACTGGCCATTATACATTAGATATGGCTTGTTTTAATAAAATTTCAACTGAGTCATGGGGATTACCATTAATCAATAGAATGTATAAGATCTTGCTAATGACACTAATGTTTGATACATATACTTTCTTGGAATGATGAGAATGCATTATAGAGCCTGAATAATGCTAAGAATGGGTTGGTGATATGAGATATAATATTCTATGTAAATTTCAAAAGAATAGGAGCTTTGGAACTTTATATAGGAATTCATCAGTTCTCAACTTCACCCCATGTCTTTGCGCAAATGTATTAATATAATATATATATTATATATATATTATATATATATTAACTACACTAATATATATAATTAAATATATTATATATTATATATATATATAATATATATATATATTATATATATATTATAGTTATATATATATTAATAATATATATATATGTTAAAATGTGAGTTATGTAATATTTTAAAAATATCTGTATGTAAACAACATTGTATATCTATCGGTTATATTATCTAGTATATATATATATATATATTTATATAATAATAATATAGATAAATTATATATATATAATATATACTATATTAAATATATATACTAAATATATATATAATACTATAGTTCCTTATAATATATAATATCTTACTAACTATTCTTTATATTTAAATATGCACTTTTTCAGTAAAATTATTTTTTTTTTAAATCTGTGTTTTAAACTAATGGGATTATCGTATTATTATGTTGTGTTTAAGTTTGTAAAAGAAAAAATGAGGATATATATATTTTATTAATAATGAATGATGGTAAGCAGTAAAACAGTAAAACACGAGGGGGTGAGGGTGTGGTGGGGAACCAACTGGTTGCTGTTTTGATTAGTGTTTTATACTGGTTTATTGCTGTTATGGTCCCTAAAATATGTTTTTCAGTGGAAATTTGACAATTTTTCCCGAAACAATGTTTTTTTTTTAAATGATTTTCAAAATAAAATGTTATTTTTCAAAAAAAAAAATGTTTTTTTTCGAAAAAAAAATGTTTTTCCATAATTAATGAACAATGTTTTTTTTCAAAAAAACATTTGTATTTTAATACTGAAAATATAAATCTTAACATTCAACATTAAAATTTAACTTTAAATTTAACTTTATATCTATAATTTAACTTTCAAGCTTTGTAATGACGGTTTTTCTATAATAAAAATGTCTAGTTTGAAAAAAAATGTAGACTGTGTGTATATCGACTCTAATAAACATTCTTGCTTCGTTCTCTTCTTCTTCTCCTCTCTCCTCCTCCTTCTTCTTCTTCTTTCTTTTCTTCTTTCTTCTTCTTCTTCTTCTTCTTTTCTTCTGTCTTCTTTCTTCTTCTTATTCTTCCTTCTTCTTCTTCTTCTTCTCTCTTCTTCTTCTTCTCCTCTTTTCATTCTTCTTCTTCTTTGTCTTGCACTCTGTGCTGTTTTTTAATTTTTTATCCATTTCTCAGAGGGTTAAAATTAATTTTGGAGTTATGAAACCCTTAAAGTTGGGAAAATACATCATTGCAACATATCGAGACTACAACAAAGAGAATCAATAGGCAGCTGGAGACAGAAATTCCAGTCTGATCCGCAATAAAAACTCGGCTTCCGGTTTCCGGCTCCGGTCATGGCTCCGGCAGTAAAACTCATTACTCTATTATTATTTTCTTCTATTCTAAAAATTGTACCTCTAAGTCTTTTCTGGTTTGGGGGCTCAGACCCTTCACCCTTTTCCTTTGGGAAAAAAATTTTTTGCCCCTTTAAAATCGGGCAAAAAAAACGAAACTCGAACTGGCAGGCCGGCATATTCTTAAATGATAGAGATTAGTTTAAAGAGAATATCTTACAAAAAAAATGTACTAATCAAAATATGATACATATATTATAATATATATATATATATATAATATATATATATATATATATTAATTATATATTATATATATATATATATATCATATTTTATATATATAGTATATATATATGAAGCGCAGACCGGTGGACAAAGCTTAAAGAAAGCTCACGATCGCATCGGTAAATGCCAGATCAGGAATATATAATGATCTAGTTAGAAATAATGAAAAGGGATAAAAATATAACATAAGTGAATACTTTACACTGAAAAAGGGGGGGAGGGGTATAACTCGTAGAAAGGAACCATGCCTAACAATTTTTTTAATACACCATGAATCTCATGCCTAAAAATAGGTAGACAACTATATAGGTGTATTCTATGATGTATGTCGTCAGCTTGACAGAAGTGTAGAAAGGGGATTGGTACTAGACTATGGAAGGAACCATCTATACACTTTTAAGTTATAAACAATGACTCCAGTAACTTATATAACATAGGGTAGGTAATAATATTGGTGTATTCTAGGATGTAGGACATGTGTGCTAGAACTGAGAACTAGCTAGGCAACTGACCTCAAAATTGAGTTTCTACACATTGAATAACATATATGTAACCACATATTTGTCTATATATGATGCTGGAGTCCAGAATTTATTCTGCACGGCAACCAAGCTCCGTTCGGTCCGGCACCATATGGTTGCCATATTATTTTAACATAAGCATCTATTTTATTTATTATATCTATACACTCACCAAATTTCAAGCTTTCTAATCGAATTTTTTAGGATTTTTGGGGCGGGGACCCCCACCCACTTAGACGTAGCGGCTTTGAAACTTGCTGACACAAAATGTTGCAACATTGAAAAAGGGCCGCAAGTTTGAAGGGATACACGATGGTCATCTAGAACCTCGTGTTATGTAGGTGTGACATTTGTGTGTCATTCCTTACCAATATAATGACCTCAGCGTGGGGTCATAGGGGGATCTGGCGTTCGGGAAGGTACTACGGGAATTCATTTTGAGACATTCTAGCCCCGTTTTGACACCGTATGATAGGTTTTTGACGAAGGTACGCCCTCTACGAAAAACGCGTGTTGGTGCGTTCTAAAACCGAACGGCTGAAACGGCCGCGCTCGGCAATAGGGCAAATGAACTGGCGTCTCAAACATACTAAAACTTCTAAAATCTCGGCTTTATGTCATAAAAAAATGGTTGTACAGTGCATTAGAAAGGGGGTAGGGTATATCTAATACTAACTCTTGTTAGGAAGATCGGATTCGCTCGTAAACAAACAGAAAATGATTCAGAGTGTCGATTATGTATTAATCGATACAATATGAGGTATATTCTGCAACATAAGATTATACGTACTATAAGGATTAGAAGGGGGGGGGGTTCTAATAGTAGAAGGGAACCACCTAGCACATTCTAATATACACCAAAAGAATCCTCATACCTTATAACATAGGGATAAGACACAATTTAGCCGTATTTTTGAGTAGGATAATTCAGTGCTAGAAAAGACAGAAAAGGGGGGCGGGCTAACTGTGAGAAGATAGCAAGCCTAGCCAATTCCTAATATACATCAATGATTCCCCGTACATTATATACATAGGGGGTAGACATAATTATTGGTTGTATTCTACAATATAGGTCGGCCCGTGCTAGAAGCTAGAATATATAGCATATGATATAGAATAAGCATATGAATATAGAAACAGGTGACCTTTTTCGGCTTGCGGTCACTTTTGAAGTGACTTTTTCGGCTTGCGGTTACTTTTGACGGTTTTATGCGGTTAGAAAACAAGAGTCCAAAGTGTGGTAGTAGTACTACTATACAAATTAGTAATTTATTATAATTATTATATTTATATATATATAATATATATATATATATATATATTATTTATTATATTATATATATATATTATATATATATTATATATATATATATATATTATATATATATATCTTATATTATATATATATATAACAGTTTGTGATCAGTAACGTTGAGAGGTTATTAAAATCGCGTAGCTTTTTGAGGTTCTTGAAATATTACCTCGGTAGTTACAGTATCTACAAATATGCATATATATATATAATCATATTTAATATAATTAATATATATATTATATATTATATTAATATATATATATATATTTTATATTTTATATATATTATATATATATACAGGACCGGACTGGTAAGGTCGTATGTCGGCGATTGCCGAAGGCCAGCGCAATGGCCAGGAGAGGCCTCCAAAAATGGATATACTATTTATACAATTATAGCTCAGAGTAATCTGATTATTATATTTCTAATAATCCTTGGCGTGTTTACATCATTTTTAAGCAGTTGCAGTATGGTGTTGTTATTGGTAGCCTAACTAACTTCTTTGATCGCAACGCTCATAAACTCAAGTCTCAGTATTAGGGTTGTAGTTATGCAGTGTAACGTTGTGTCAACATGAAAGTGTGTACCAAAGTGGACTACGAAAAAGAAAGAAAATTTTAGACGACTGAAATTTCCAAACGAATTTTTATTTGGGTTTAACCATTCCACTTCTCCAGTCGCAAAGTAAGGTTTGAGAGACAATAATGAATTCATTAAATAGGTAATTACAAATACAAAAGTTATATATAGCTCATTCACGTATAATGTGTTATTTATCCTTATTATTATTATTGTAATAAAATTCATTCTTCAATTTAAAATTTCCGGTAAGTAAGTACTGAGACATTGTATAATACAATCAATTCTAATTAACAATATATATATTACTAAATATATATTATATTATTTTATTATTAAAATATATCTTAATATAATATATTACTAAATATATTTATATATAAATATATATTTAAATAAGATAATATAATATAATATTATATAAATCCAAATCAGTACTCTTATCACGTATGCTTGGTCTATATTTTGTATTGTATTAATACTACTTTAAAAATATGTTATCAAATATACTCGTACACTCGCAGCTACGTGATTAATTTATTTAGAAACCTGATCGCAAATTTCATTTCATTATTGATAGTACTCCTGATATCGTCTTGTAGATATGAGGAAGAATACTAGGCACTGTTGCAATCAGCAACTAATATAAAGATAGTCTTCAGATAAGTCTGCATCTGTCGGCAGTGATTCTATAAGAACTATATACCAGGTTCTGACAACAGAAATGATGATGAAGAAACCACCATGTGAGCCTGATGATGTCTACGCACATGATTGGATGTTTCATCGCCCCAGAGAAAATGACCCATTGGAATTAAAAAGCTTTTTATGAAGAAGCACCCTATTCAATTTAGTGAAGGAAAAGGAGCTAAATTGTGCTATTGACCCTTCAAAACTTTATTTCCTACATTTACACGACTGTAAAATTCAAGAACAGAAATTAATCCTTTGTGATTCGCTTCTACCAGAGTGTCTGACTCCTGCTGTCTGGATTTTTGGAGGTAAAGATTAATAGAGTCTCAGTTATTGAACAGGACATGACTCTTCTTCCTAAGCATATTTCATTACAATGTTGATGCAGAACTGCTCAAAACTGTTGCGATCAAATATTTCAAAGCCATAAATATCAAGAACGCCGATGACTGTGTTGTACTTATACCGATCCCTCGAGTCTGTTGAGCGAACTTCAATAGCTTTGTTGACCCCCGAAACGATGTGACAAAACATTCTTTCATTGGAAAACAAGGCATTACGACGAGAGAGGATACAGTAGAGAGGACTAATCGTTTTGACTGCTACTATATTATGGTTATTTTTCTCGAACTGTCATGTTGAGGTTGAAAAATTATGATGTGAATTTTTACAAAATCATGTCGAAAAGGGCAACTGGAAAGTTAACTAGAGACCGACTGTGACGCAATGCTTTTGTGACGTTGTCGTAAAGACCTTAGCAACAAGCATACTTAAATAATTGCTGAGTGTTCGTGATATCCATTTTAGACAGACTTCATGATAAGCATACCTTGCGTGATGTAGATAGTACTCAAGATGGACCAGTTGCCGATTTGCGCCCGCTATGTCTTTCAAGGAAAGATATATGAGACTTTTAAAAATAACAATAGTCGATTATTCATGATAGATTGGCTTTGTACGAGTTATAAATAGAATTACGCCAGTGTGGCTTGCACAATCAAATATTTTGCTTGTTCTTTGACGGATGCTAACGAATATGGATAGGTTGTTATTAACGGTCTACAAGCTAGTTCAAAAAAGGATAAATGAAGATTTATTTAACTCACTGTATGGGACACCTGCTGAACTTGGTAGTAGCTGATTCAACAGTAACGTTGCTCCAAGCAGAAAACTTAGTTGGATTGGTGGAAGAATCAGCTGGTTTTCTAAGCTCGTCTTATAAAATAATGGCCGTATGTGAGAAGGAAACAAAAAGAAAACATATTACACATGAAAAAATGCACAAATTGCAAAAAATAGGAGCCACAAGTTGGTGGAAAGCAACATAAGCTCTTCTCTCCAAATTATGATGCGGATTTTTAAGATTGAGAAGCGTAACGCAGAGAAACTAATTCATTATTACAGTTTTAAAAGAAATATACTGTAATTAAAATCATGGCAAAATTTATTAGTCATGGTCCAAATTCTGAAAATATTTATGTCTATCTGTTTGATTAGATTATTCTTGTTATATTCCCATTTCAAAATAATTTACAAAGTAAAACCATTGACTATTCCACAGCCTGGAACTTGGTAGATAAGCTGCTTCAACAAGTAGGAGCAGTGGCGGCTTGTGGTTCTTGTGCAAGGGGGTGCTGCTTTATATATATATATATACTATATATATATATACTATATATATATATATGATATATATATTATATTTATATTATAATATATATATTATATTATATATATATTATATATATATATATATATTATATATAATTATATATATATATATATAAATTTACATTAATTGCGAATGAATGCTTTATGAAAAACGATAGGTTTAAATTGAAATGTCGAAATTTAGAGAAATAATTCTGTAAGCTCTGAAAGAGAACATAATTTGTGAGACGGAAAAAATTTCTAAAGTCAGTGTAAAACTTTTTACGCTATAAACATAACCAAGTTACAATAACATCCATCATGCATGTAAGTAAAAAATTATAACAGCTATAGAGAGATTTTTGGACACAAAAGATTTTTCAAGTTCCCATTATTTTCTGATGGAAATCGAAATTGTCCGATCATAACAAAAAAATAAAAAAAATAATATATATATACAATCTGAATATAAGTAATACGATAGATTAATCATTAATCTATACAACATAATCCTTTTTAAAAATACACTAAATATATATATATCTTTTTTACGTAATTTCAATATTTACGTATATTATTAATTTATACCGAAAATATCATATGCTTTAATATAATAATAATAATATATATATATATATATATATATATATATATATAATAATATGAGAGAGGAATAAAATTGCTGTTTAGTATTTGGTGGCTTAGTTCTGAATTTTAGGGGGCTGCGTTCGCAATGATAGGCGAGCAAGCACTAAAACAGAGTAACAATGACCAAGACTAAAAGAGAATGAAAACCTATTCAGGCTACGTATTCAAAAACAAAATTTATGCAAGTTCAGTATTAATAAGAAAAATTAGAAGATAAAGTTTGAAGTAGATTTCGATTCAAGAGAGTCACCTTTACGAGGGAAATTCAGGGTTTGATAGGACAAGAAATGCGTTCCTGGAATATCAATAGTTCAACGACCTATAACGATTGATCTTTTGTATCAGTAGTTTATATGAATCGTAAGGAAATATGCGAAGCAACGTATATTAAGATTCAAACAAAGAAATTAATTACTGCTTCAGTATTAGTCATATTATTTGGGAAGAAATTAATGAAAATCTAATGGCTTGAAAGTTATTCCTACGGAGTTATATTAGTAATATTTCTAAACTTTGTAAAGTTTAAAGAAGTCAGTTATTGATGAGCTGAAAAAGTTTGCAGATTTAGTAATGAAAGTTTTTAACAATGGCTGAATCAACTTACATTAAAAGAATTTACCATACAGATTAAATCTGAAGAAATTATGTGAATTATGGAACGATGTAGAATCCTGAAAGTTTGAAGAAGAATATTGAATGAGTACTGGCTCTGACACATAAACAATGTTTTTCGGTGATATTATCAATAATATATGCGCCTTTTATAGTTGTAATATTGAAATCTCAAGATAAGTGACAATTGTTTACCAACCCTATATGAGAATATACAAGTTTTGTACATCAACCATAATACATTGTACACAAGTCAGCCTGAGTGAAGATATATAGATTCTAAGCTAAAATAGTTAAAAACGACATTAACAATACCTAACTTAAGCCCAGTGCTTTGTTTACTCATCTTATTCATGAATGATAAAGGCCTGTTTTTATTAATTTGGATTAATAGCATGTTAATTCAATTAAAAGATAAAAGTAGCCAGGACCAAGTAGAAAACTGATCAAAAAGCGTGTTAGGTATAGTAAAGCAATCTTTCCACTATAATAAATTATCGGTAGTATAAGAAAATTATAATAAAATTATTATAATGTGAAAAGTAAGCTACTCAAATAGAAAAACTATTTTCTCACTATTTCCCAAGTGACAAAATAGGTTGTGCTTTTAAAGCATGCAAGCCTAAATATCTTCAACAGTTAACATATTCCAAATAATATCTATTCCATCTAATTACCACTGTAATGCGGAACAATTTTCATCTTTACCGAGGCCCCAAAGGAGCAGTCCGAAGGCTATAGATATATATAAGTATGAAATTATATATATATATCCCTAATATATATATACTATATATATATAAAATATAACTATAATATAAATAATAATAATATGATATATATATAATATACAGTGTTGGGCACTTGCGACACAAACAACATTTTTCAAAATATCGCAATCGCAATTCCGAAATTTATTTTGGTATTCCGCAAACGCAATTGCGGTAGACCGCGAATTGCGGTCGCAACCGCAATTCCAACCGCAACTATTGTAAGTTAAATATACTAAAACAAGAGAAATTAATATTCCGCACAAATATATATCATAATAATAACTATATATATTATATATATATATTATATCTATATATATATAATAGATATATAATCATAATGTATGTAATAATATATATAACATAATACAAATTATAGTATTACACTATACTAGTATATACCTACATAATATATATAAACTATATATAATAAACTACTATATACTATATTATATAATATAATATATATATAATATTATATCAATATATATAATATATATATATATAAATATCATATTACTAATATATATAATATAATATTAATATATATATATATATAAGTATTATAAAATATACATATAAATTTATAAATAATAATATATAATATCTATAAAATATGAATAAACCTAAAATATATATAATATTAATTATATATATATATATATATTTATATATATATATATATATATATATATATAATATATATATATATTATATAATAATAATATAATATATATATGTATGTATATATTTATTAATATATATAATATATATATATATAAATATATATCTATATTATATATATATTATATATATATATATTATATGTATATGATATATCTAATATTATATAATTATATTATTAGTGATGTACCGATGTAAAAAATTTGACTGTTTTTGTGATCGGATTTAAAGAGGATTGAGGAGAAGGATGTGGATCTATTATAGTAGATAGGATGCGGATGCGGAATGCGGCTGTTACTCTTTTGAAGTTAGTGAATTAAAATTTATATTAAATTATATATATATATATATATATAGATATATACTATATATTTATTTATAATATATATATATATATATATATATATTTAATATTTATATATTGTTCTTTCTTTCTTTTCACCTGCCTCTTTGCTAAGATTGGGGTAATGGTGCTGTACAACGCAACGGACAGAAAAAGCAGTATAGAGAACATGAGCAAAGCGTCTGGAAAAGAAAGCTCCAGTCCTTACAGCCCACGTCTGTACTATTAATTAGTGAGAGCTAGTCAATCAGACAAAATCCCCCGTAGCATCATGGGACGCGACGGACCCTCACTATTGCATCTAGTCAATGCAGGGTTCATGTCCTGGCCCAGGTGTGGCCAAACGCTGCCCCATGACATAAACCCGCCATTCTCTCTCTTATAATGCCTTTATTCTCGCTCTGGCAAACATAATTTTCTCTCCTTCAGTACATTCGTTACAGACTCGATTCCACTTCTCGTCGCTCCCAGCCGGTCGGGTACCACAAACTCACCACTATACATCGCTTTAACACCGACTTATCTATTCATGCCTTTCCCACATGACCAATACATTTCAAACATACTTTTATTTATTCTCTGCATTTACACTTTTTCAACAACACTCTCTAATACGTTATTCTCTATTTTATAATTTCTTCTCACACAGAGCAAAACACCCCTAAATTGTCCATCTGAACAATTGAACTTTATGATCTTATCTTATTTATTCCAGACGAATAGTTACTACTATACAATACACAGGTAACAACATACCTGCTGAACACTAACACACTCAAGACTTAGTCCTTTGGCATTACCAAGATTTAATTGCACCTAGCACCTTTCTGCATTCACACTTTCTACTAAGTCTCTGCATCGTCCGTTCCCGTTTCATCCAACATATCCTAAATATTTTAAACTCAGACACTTGTTCCAGCTGTCACCATCTAACATAACTTCACCCTGAGGGCCTGTACTCACTCAAACCATAACTTACTCTTATCCACGTTTACTTTCACCCTCCTTTTACAAACCCCTGCCAAATTTCTCTACAATCCTCTCAAGCCTCTTTCAGATTCGGCCACACAAAACCAAAACATCTGCTTATAATTAGTAGGGCACCCTAACTCATCTACATTCTCCACCATTCTAAACATTTCTGCATCCCACCTCTAATTCTTTAATAACCATCCATATACAAATTGTAATACGCAAGGAGACATACACAAAAAAACCCTGGTTTCCCCTTTTTATTCCCCCCTACTTAATCTAATAATCCAATCAACGCTTGACCATTTTATTCTTTACACATGCTTTAGCTATGTCATACATACTTTTTGATTCCTTCAGAAGCTAAATCAACACATTAGTCACTAACACCTGCCAAAATCGCTTACCTATTAATTATCATACGAATGTTGCAATCCATAAAACATAAATACAATTTATTCTTCTCTCCATCATTTTCTCTATCATTTGTTTAATGTATAAGACTTTGATCCACATACCTTTACCACTCTACGCTCCTTGATTCTTACAAACCAATCAGTCCTATCAGTCACGTCGACGCATCTTTTCGACAAAATACAGCATATAGCTCTAAAACAGCAGTAAACTTTATTCCTATAATTTCTACAGTTCTCTTTTTCTCCCTTACCCTTATATAAGGGTATATTACGCTTCTCCTCCCAATCCCTTGGAACTATACCATCTATAAACGCTTTATTAACACAACTTCCAAATCCAGTCAATCAGAATCGCCTCCGTTCTTGATCATGTTCACCAGTAATTTCCATCTATACATGGATTTTACATTCTTCCTCTTTTCCACTCTACCATTACTGCCTCCTATATAATAAGACGTCATCCCCAAATGCCTATTTCTTTGCACCATCAAACCCATCACACATTCACTATCACCTCTCATTAGCTGTTAATCTTGTGCATGATTCTCGAAGTGTTCTCTTTTTCGACACTGCTGCTCAATTCAGTACAAAAGCACATCCCTATACATCTATCTAGAGATCCGTTATTCTCATTCTTAAACTTTCGAACTTTTTTTCCCGAAGAGCTTTCTATTCCCTTTGTAAGTCCCGATCATCCTCCTTCCAACTCTGTTTTTCTATTCCTATGTATATCACCTTTTTAGTAATTTCTTTTTCCTCTTTA
>JABUQX010003756.1:12500-23957 GCA_015478945.1 Trachelipus rathkii | reverse complement strand
GGGTTATCAAAGGAGGGATTTTTGCCCAAATACCAAAAAGTCAACAGTTTTTATTACTTTTAAATATTTGTAATGTGTAAGATTTTATTCATACAAAAAGTACTAATAATGGTCATATTCATTACACTTTTTGCTCATAAGATTAACAAAATTTCCTCACATGATTACTATAAACGTGCTAATTGCGTTAAAATATAGCTCTATTATATTATTTATTTATAACTTTTCTAGTAAAATAATATATTATTTGTTTGTCACTGAAAGTTCCTCAACACTTCGAATGTTTTTCTTGGTTTCTAAAACTAACAGCTTAGCTAAATTTACAATTAATATTGTTCTTACAAAATCCATACAGTGCAAAGAAAATGTCTCAAAGGATGAAAACGTCTCAACAATAAGTTGAACACATAAGATCATAAGAGTCATTCATTTTATATATATATATATATATATATATATATATACTGAGGATCTAGTTATCTTATAACAGACTCTTTCCATAACTATAAAGCAACTCCTTTAAAATGTTCACAATATAAAACTATGTTACAGCGGAACCTGAAAGTATGTAAAATTAAAGATAAATCGGGAATTAATGTGAATGATTATTTAAGGGTGTCTAGATCTGATGACCTTTCAGAAAGGATTACGAAGCAGGATGGTCAAGAGAAATTTTTAAAGTAATGTAGTATTAAGGAATTTCGTCAAGACTTAAATTATACTATCTCAAAGACTTAGATGGGGAGACCGTAAAAGGATATTTTAGTAAAACAAAATACAGAAAAATACGATTCGATCCTGAGAGTAGTATATAAAATAGAAAAAATATAGAAACAAAAGGCAGAAGTAGAAATAAACAGTATCTGGTGAAAATGATGGGGTACCTGATAATTTATTCATATATAAAAGCTAGTGAAATTGAGAAAACATATAATCGATAGTTACATAATCATGGAGAGTGTTTTAGAATCCATTCAATACTCTACCATCTCACGTCGCTGCATCTACACCTGATTTAAAACTATCGATCACACTGAATTAATGACCTATCAGCATTGAAAGAGGCATGTATGAAGTAGGATATGCGACAATTATAGATGCTAAATATTGAGCATCTCCCACAAACGTCACTGAAGATAATGATATCATAGAATACCGGTATGTAAAAAACTACATTAAATAACAAACATCGCGCAGACTAAAAAGACACTAAACTTGATAGATAAATGAATTTTCTATGAGAATATTTGTGTAAAAAGATACTACAAACAGTCATGATATTAGATTACTTATTAAAACAATCGCTACAAGTAGATATGTAAGATTATAATATTCATCACAAATACGATTAAGCAAACAGAGTGTCTGTCACACTAAGGTCTACATTGGGCGCGAACTTGAAAGACCCTTCATCGTTTATCATCAGGCGATCGGATTGGTTTAGAATATGTACACATGAGCGCGATGAGGTAAAATATTACAATAATACCACTAATGAAGAAATCTGCCTTCATCACTCAATTTTGCTATGTATACATTCAAGAGATGTTACAAAATCAGGAGATGGCATACACTTACACGTATAGTTGAAATCAGTGATTTTAGAAACAATAAAGCCCCTTTGAGGTTCATTTCCCTAAAAATGAGAAAGTTTTACTTTTCACAATCATACATTAATTACGCGAGTAGCTCCGATTTTCGCTCTGTGTTATGCATATAAGTATGAAGACGAGCATATCCATTCACTGAGGGACACTGTTGTTGTAAAGCACATTAGAAAAAAGCACATATTTAACTACAATAGTGGAACTATTATAAAACAGAGTTTTACGATATTAGAACTTCAAAAGAGAAAATAGTAGGATATAAGACTATTATATACAAGAACGCTTGTTATATTTTTTCATTTCAATCAATACTCTCACAGTGTAGAGATAGATAAACGAGTTCCTCTAATAACTTGGAGGTGAATAGGTTTTGAGGTCGAAAATATCAGCGAGGATACGGTCTGGTGGATTTTGCAAAATTATTGAGAAGAGCATGCCTCTATATTAGAAGAGGAGGTGAATATATAGTAAAAAGCTGATTTAAACAGGGCTGCATCCTAACAAATAATAGCTGCCGGGCTAATCCACTTCTCCTTAAAAAGGCTGATTGCTTATGTTTCTGATGAGATGTTGGATGACGTCAAGCGCAAAATTAGGCGTAAGATGACGGGTCATGGCAAAGGACTCAAGAAAATTACAGGAAAGAAAAAGTTTAAAGCAAAAAGACCTCTAAAGGAAAAATGTATTGATGTAT
This sequence comes from Trachelipus rathkii, assembly GCA_015478945.1. Lineage (NCBI taxonomy): Eukaryota > Metazoa > Arthropoda > Malacostraca > Isopoda > Trachelipodidae > Trachelipus > Trachelipus rathkii. Next base: position 21,656 of record JABUQX010003756.1, on the reverse strand, counting down.
TTGCTATTTAATTACTAACTGTAATGTATGACTGTACTGTATATAATGCGAGTTTTATCCCCGCATGACCATTATAGGTTAGAGCTTGACAGACAGACGCACTGCCTTCATCCTTCAGCCCAGACTCTGTAAGAGCTGGAATAGACCTCTTTCTCGGATGAACCCCACCCAGATTAGTTGTAACGTGAGACCAACAGTCATCAGTATTAACCCCATACACTCTATTACCAACAACGATGTCCCCCTTGAATTCAATATTCCAGGCACATCGGACCAGCTATTTGACCCACTTCAAATGTATTTTTAATTTAAAAACAAAATTGACCAAACCTGGTACAGATCTTCCTTCAGGCGAAGACCACATAGTGTACACTGAATCAAATTTTATATACTTGTTTTAACCAGATTGAAGTTTATCTCAACGAAACTTCAATAGACGTCAGCACGAATACTTATTAAGTCATATAAACATTATTTAATTATTCGACGATGCCAATACAATCACATCTCCAACCTGTGTTTTTTATCCCCGTATTAATCCACCATATAGATAACGCAGCTAAAACTACAAAAATAACACTTATGAATTTTACGGTTCGTTTGAATGTGAATCTTCTCTCAGAAAGACTATTCTTTCCTGCTGTATATACCAAGAATCAGATTAACCAGATTTCAAGTCTAAATATTACGCTTAAATAAAAGCAAACCAGCAGCCACCGCTGTATGTCCAGAACCTGTTTCAAACTGTTAGATGCATTATCTCTATTCAAAAAGTGAAATTATTACCCCAGAGACATTTGAAATTGAAAGATCACGTTTGGAAAACACTATCAGCTAGTATCCATTCGCGAGTTGAAAACTAAAGCTATTTATTTCACGGCAAGCATATCGAGTATCAATATTACCTACATGTGAACGAAATCTCCCTCAGAAAGTGATAATATGGATTGTAGACTAAGCATTACTCCGGTCATAAATATAAAGTCCCACTCCTATAGTTCACTCACTTTGATTAGAGGATCCAGTTTGCATGTGAATGGAAGCTACGGCGCGACTATGAAAATGCTTTAACAATGATCCCAATACTCATTCGCGAGCCTTTTTACATTACAAGCCAATACTGTCTTCGTTTAACGCATATGAACTCGAATAGATCCTTGAAGATAACGCCTAAGAGTAGTAATATATGCTTACGAATTCTTACAGCTCATCTTCAGCAGTAATGCCAGTCATTTCATAAACGTGATTAGAAAGAACAATTAGGATAAAGTCTGTCCTTCGGCGAAGTCTCAATCACCCATCACTTATCTGTATATCTGACATCCTCAGCCATCTAAAAAAATTGATGTAGATACGAATGTGCTTTTTGAATATTAAGAAGATGAAGAAAAATTAAAAATACGGTTATTTAAAAACAAGCCACGATTTATAGGAGTCTTCGCCATTAATGAGTTGGGGTCTGTGAAAATGGCAAAGGATTCAGGATTCATATTCAATACATCACATAGGGACATTACAAATGGGGGACACTGGATTTCAGTCTATCGGGAGAAAAATGGAGATGTCTACCTAATTGATTCTTTAGATTTAAAATTTATATGGTAATCTTATTTCGTCTATTTTGTTAAAAAAATAATGTAAATTATCTATAAAACACAATGTCGCACCCTGTCCACCTCCCTACGTAATTGTGTGGGATTATTTGATTTATATCATTAAAGTTTTTAAACAGGGTAGGTTTAATAACTTGTAGAATATATTTATGTTAAAAATTGTATGCAACTGACTATATAGTTTCGACTATGTAATGAAGTAACTCTCGATGTGAAAATTGTTTTGATTACAGCCTAATACTATTTCCAATATAATAATACTAATATATATTATATATATATATAATATGATATATATAATATATATATATAGTATTTCTATAATTGTATAAAATATTATATATATATAATATATATTAATTTGCCCTTATGTCTATAACATAACCGCTTAAAACTGATAAGAATGATTATAATACAAACTTTTCGATAATCTACTGTAGCGTGACGCGCGTGCGTCTTAATTTGGTGTTGAGCTCGACCCAATACTAAAGTCATCTTGTTTTCTTCTTTGTCTTCTTCTTCTCTCCTCTTCTCCTTTTTCACTTCTTTTTCTTTTTCTTCTCCTTTTCCTCTTCTTTTCATCTTTTTTCTTCATGTCATCATCAGTTAAATACAAAATAACTTCTTTTCACTATCTTTTTTCCATGCGTCCATAACTGGAGGTATAAAGTGAAATGTGTGATAAAAGTATATAAATAGCCATGTAGAAGATATTACATGCACTGCTACGTATTGTAATATTAGCGTGGTTATTTATTCGTATAGTTATAAAATATTAATAGTATATATATATAATTATAGTTATATTATATTATATTATAGTATATTATATATTATTGATTATTATTTTTATATTATTATATTATTATTATTTTATATTATTATATTATTATTATTATTATTTATTATTATTATTTACGCGAGCCCACATCAAAAATAAGTACAATTAATGTCAACATTATTTTAATCTATTATATTTAAGTTTATTTTATATTTTTATAATTCTATCATATTAATATTATTTTATATACTTATATAATTTATTATTATTTGATTAGCGAACATCCATCAATGAATACAACTACCGATCTAAATGTCAAATTCTTATCTGCACATGAGAGCTCTAGCACAGTGGATACAGACGTGAATCTTAACCAACGATCGAGAGATCGTTATTCTCGGAGCCGACAACACTCAATTCTATCGTCCGAGATATGATAGTTTGTATGAAGCGCGGCGAGCGGAGCAACAGGTGTGCGACTCACACCAAGTGTGTGACGTCACACGTCACGGTAGTACTAGCTAGCAAACACGGCGCGTCCCCCGCAAGGGACACGGAATGCGCCGAGAACCCCAGAAACATTAAGACGGATACTCAAATCACTGCCAGTGACTTAACTCCTGTATTAATCTCAATGAAGATTAATTAGCATGAAAGTAAGTAGCTCATGAAAGTAAGTAGCTCATTAAAAGAAGTACTCATTAAGTTAAGTAGCTCATGAAAAAGTAAGATAGCTCATTAAAGTAAGTATCTCAATAAGTAAGTAGCTACATTGAAAGTAAAGTCTCATGTAAGTAAGTACTCATATATAAGTTAGCTATGAAATAAACCGATGTAATAAGTAAGCAATTGCGCGGCTACGCTCGCACGAATGAGTTAGTATCTCTGTGTGTGTGGTGTGTGTGTCTGTGGTATATCGCTGCTCACTCAAATATTAGCTTCCAGGGGGAGGGTAAAGGCGTTATCACAAAAGATAGCCCACGCCGGCGGAACCGAAAACGCTCAACGAAACGACGCCACAGTGCACCCACATTTATGCCGATTAATTCGATTTGTGATTGTACTACCTTAATATAATTATATATATATATATAGATAGATAATATTATATTATATATATATATATAAAATATATTATATATACTATATATTAAGTATATATTATATATATATATATAACCAATTCCATACTAATTCCTTTCATCTATTCACGAGGTTTTAAAATGATTAAATTAGTTATAATGAGATCACCAAGTCAATTCCGCAACCAATCTACATTATTCTATACACGTTTTCTGCTATTGTTTACTAATCTTTAGTTATTTAACATCAATTCTTCCACCTCTACTCAACTTTACTCGCAATCGTACCTATTTCAAAATCTAGTATATTCACGATATATAATATATATAATATATATATAATATATAGATATATATCTATATATATAGTATTATATATATTATTATATATAATATATATATATATATATATTATATATAGTCATTATATAATATTATATATATATATATTATTATATATATAGTATATATAGAAGTCAGAACTAAAGTAAGTGATCATCGCAACAAAATTGCCTTAACCTATAACCTTAATTCTATACATGTTTCATATTACTAAGAGGAATAAAACTTACATTTCCAATAAATTATAGATGTTACAAAAAATCTAAAATGAAGTATAATTATATATATATATAGTATATACTATATAGTATTAATTAATATATAATAATATATTATATAATATATAATTTATAAATATATATATATTATATATATTATTATATATAATATATATTATATATGTATAATTATATAATATATATATTAGCCACCGACCCCCCAGCATCCCCTCTACAAGAAAACGTCCTAATAGAGCATATGTATACCATCACAGCTGGGTCAAGATCCGTTTGAATAAAACGTATTAAAGTTGCGCTCTTCTGTCTTAGTCAGAGCCGTTATTAAGAGATGTTGTGTCGTAATCAACCAGAATATAATCTGACAGTTAGGATGGAAGTTTCATAATTTGAATTTATATTCTGAAGCGTTACGGGAACAGGCATTACGCGGTTAGAAACTTTAAAAAATAATATATATATTATATATATATATATATATATAAATAGTATATATATATATATATAAGATATATTATAATAAGTATATAATATATAATAATATATAATATAGATATATATATATATATATATATTAATATAATATTATATATCATATAATTATAGATATATAATTATATTATATATATATCATATATATATATATATATATTATATATAATAGTATATAAATATATAATAATATTATATATAGTTTAATACTGTAGGCGGATATAAACTGACGTTATTAAAATTATAATTTCTCGAATGAAATTATGGACCGATAAACAAAGTTTCAAATTTACTTAAATGCAATCAGAATGTTTACAGAAATATAAACTTGCTTTTATACCGCGCAAAGGAATTACATTATTAACAACTTCATTCGCAATCTCTCAATACTTTAAGAACAAACCAAAGTGACCATTTGCAATCAGATTTTGTCTTATGCAAACACGGGAGGCAAACTACTTTACAAATGACTTACAATAGAAACGAATAATCCCGCTGTCCGAAAGCGTGTCATCACTATAGAGAGTCGAATTGTCCGAATTGGTGGAAACGTCTCCCTCCTTTTCCCCTTAAAGCTTTTATTTCCTTTTTTTTTCTTCTTCTTAGAATAGAGAGAGAAAGCTCTTACTTTAATTTAAAAGTAAGTTTGTGGAAGTGAAATTTCAATGCCAAGGATGTCTTTAACGAAAAGATGTATCCGTTCGCGAATGAAACACAAAGAGAAATCGGAAAGGGTTTGTTTCCATTTGCCCCAAAGTAAATATCGGGACGGATTAGAATGAAAATCTAAACCTTCTCGCAAATTTCGTTTTCAAATTATGACATTTCCTTTGACTCACTTTTATATATTATATATATATATATATAAATAATATATATATATTATAATATATATATATATAAGTTTATAGTATAATATTATATATATATAATATATATGATATTATAATATATATATTAAGTATATATATATATATATATATATATTAATATATTATTATAATATATATATAATATATAATATAATTATATATAATTATATATATTATATATATATAAATAATATATTATATTATATATATATATATAATAGTAATATAATATATATATTTATTATATGATATATTGTATGTGTGTGTGTGTGTGTGTGTGTTGTGTGTGTTGTTGTGGTGTAAAAGAGAGAATAAAAGGGTTTGTGCGTGCGTGTGTGTGTTAAGGAGAGCATGAAAGAGTTTGTGCGTGCGTGTGTGAGTAGGTGTGTGTGTGTGTGTTTGTGTGTGTGTTTATGCAATAAGAAATTTGTGTAGGAGCATGTTGAAAAATTTGCTAATTAAATAAATTTGGAATTAGAATTTGTATAAATAAAATGAAAGTACAATAAGTGTAATATGTGGAATAATTTTTCTACAAAAATTTTACCCTTCAGCACACAATTTCGACCGAAAAAAATAAGAAGCAGAAACTATAGAATAAAAATCCAATTTTACAATATGAATAAATACAATCATTGAGGTAACACTCGACCTCGGAAATTCGACACCATTTTACAATTCATAGGAATGAAACAAAAAAAAGAGAAGTAGCGAATTAAAATCCTTTTTTGAATTAATCATTTTACGGGAAACGAAATCGTGATAAAGCCAAAAATAAATAAATAAATAAATAAATAAAAAAATGATTTTCACTTAGATTATAAAGAAGTGCTTTGTGAACTCCTTTATTAGGATCCTTTACAATTACATAGCAAAATTGACACCAAGATTCGATTACGGAGATTCATTAGTTATTATAATTTATTATTATTATCTTATTCATTTTATTATATTTATTATTGATTATTATTATATTATTATTATTATTATTATTATTATTATTATTATTATTATTATTATTATTATTATTATTATTATTATTATTATTATTATTTATTATTACTAGGATTATATCAAATATTCGATCAGAAGGAAGAATAGAAGAAAATAATGCTGCCTCATTCAAGCATTCAAAGAACAATTTATGCATTCATGATAGAAAGTAGACATAAAAATATACACATAAGATAACGCACACATGAACATATTTATTAATAATACCTTTATGCCAAATATAAGCAATCCTTTGGAGCTCACGTGTAAGTATACATCGAATACATCTGATAAATGATTTGAATAGCGTATATATTATATATATATAATATAATAGTATATAATATATATTATATATATATATATATATATATTATATATATGATATATATATATATATATATATATATATATATATATATATATAATATACTATATATATATATATAGATTAATATATATATAATTTAATAAATAACTTTGATATAAATAACGAATTCCTACACACACATAAAACACCACATTTATATATATATATTAATATATATATATTATATATATAATATATATAATATATATATATATATATATATATATATAAATAGTATATATTATTAAATATAATAATTATATATATAACTTATTATATATATTATATATATATATTTATATATATATATATATATATATTATATATATATATATGTAGATATATATAATATATAGTATATATATTAGTATTATATATATATATATATATATATATATATATATATATACTAATATATATATAGTATATATCATTATATATATTATATATATTATTTATATATATATATATATATAATATATTAGATAATATAGTTATTATTATATTATATATTATATAAGTATATACATAATATATATATTATATATTATTTATATATATAATATATATAGTAATATAATATATGATATTTATATATATATATATAGTATATATATATATATTAGTATATATATATATATTATAGTATATAATAGTATATATTATAAAACGATTCAATGATATATATAATATATTATTATATATTATATAATTATAATAATATATAATTATATATGATATATTATAATATAAATATTATATATATATATATAATATATCATATATAATATATAGTATATATGTAATATATATATATACTATAATATATATATATATAATAATATATATAAATATATTACTTCAAAATTTGTTGGATGTGTCACAGTAGCACTGATGTATATATGGCTAACAAATAAATTTAAAGAAATTAGTGATTTTATGGATTTGAAATTTTTGTGTAATTTTTGGTGTTGTAACGGGAATATTCACGGATGTGAATCTTCGTTGGAACGGGAATATTCACGGATGTGGATGTTCGTTTAACTGGAATATTCACGGATGTGGATCTTCGTTGGAACGGGAATATTCACGGATGTGAATCTTCAACATTAAACCTAATACAATTTTTCATAGATATAATCTTAAACATTAAATTATAAAGTAGGCATTGCTAAAGATGGGGCCTACTTAGGTCCTACCTGTTAACCTATGGACTTAGTTTAATATTCTTCTCTAACTCTGGCTCTGATTCCATCAATTTAAAACAGCCGGTACAGACTCCGGCTCCGGCTCCAGCTCCGGCTCCAGCTTCGGTTCCAATTCCTTTATTTTAAATGAATCTAGTCCAAAACGGTCGACAGGGAAAATGATCGACATGTCAAATGGTCGACTTATGTAAAAAAAAATTCTGGTATATTTAGATTCACCTAACGAAGCAACAAACGCTAACCGTAACCTTACTACCTAACTTAACCTAACCTTAACTTACTACCTAACTTAAGACCTCTAATCCTGAACCTAACCTACCATATCCTAACCTAACCAACTAACCTACACCTTAACCCTATCTTAATCTAGCCTAAACCTAACCTTCACCTAAACTAACCTAACTAACCAACCTATCAACCTAACTTAATCCTACTTAACCTAAACTTAACCTAACCTAATCTAACCTTAACCTACCACCTAAACGACTAACTTAAACCTAATCCTAACTAACCTAAACCTAACTAACCTAGCCTAACCTAACTACCTAACCTATCCTAAAGCCTGCGGCGAGCTGTACTATAATTTTTTTTTTATATCGAGTGAACAATTTGACCTGTCGACCATTTTCCCTGTCTACAATTTGGGCTAGTTCCCTTTTAAATTGGTTTTTTGCTGCCATTGAACGTGAAACCTCAACCGGTGAAGGGCACGGGTTCGATCCCTCGTCCGGAGTCCTGGGTATATATTACCTAGAGAATTTCCCTCTTAGAATAAAGGAATTCAAATTAGGTGCGAATTTTAAGAAAAAGAAATAAAAAAGATGAAAATCTTCTGAACAGATCTAGCTTGGAAGCGGATGCGAATGCGGATGTGGTTATCCACAACATGAATAACATATACATATATACTGTATATAAAATTTGCTTAAAAGAAAACATTCAACAACATTTCGACATAATTTGCACAACATAAGTGCAAACATTTCTGTATATTTTATAATATACTTATAGATATATACAGATTTTGGCAACATACACAACATGAATACAAATGTACAGCTTTTCATTAGTATAAAGAAGCTTTCATCCACTCACCAGTTAAACGACTTTTATCTTTATACACACACACACACACAAACGCCAATGAAATATACAATACCACACTCA
>JABUQX010003756.1:0-10000 GCA_015478945.1 Trachelipus rathkii | reverse complement strand
TCATTATTGATTATTCATTATTCTTTATAATTATTATGTATCTTATATTATTATAATTATTATATGTACTTACTCATTCCTATTGCAGTGCCGTATTTCTTATTACACTCTTATATTTTATACCTAATAAATTATGATATATATTATTATAATTATATTATTATATAATTATTATTATGTGATTGATTATTATTATTAGTATCCATTATTATTATTATTATTATCATTTTATTATTATTATTATTTTATTATATTTATTATTATTATTATTTATTATTCATTTTATTTTATTATTTATTTTATTATATTATTATTATTATTATTCTTATTATTATTATCTATTATATTATGTATTATTATTATTATTATGATTATCATAATTATTATTATAAATAGTATAGATATAATTTTAATTATTGAATAATTGTAACTATAATTATAATTATAATTATGAATTATAATTTATAGATTTTATTATATATTATAATTTTATTATTATTATTATTATTTTCGATATTATTATATATTTTATTAATATATTATTATTATTATTATTATTATTATTTAATTATTATTATTTATTATTTATATTAATTTTATTTTTATATTTATTATTTATTATTGATATTATTATATTATTATTATTTTAATATTATTATTATTATTATTATTAATATTAATTAATTATCATTATTACTTATTATTCATTGTAACATGTTAATTAATTTATATATTATATATTTTAATTTTCAAAAATTATTCTTTTATTATTAATTATTTATTATTCAATTATTTTATTGGTTATTATTATTATTATTATTATTAATTTATATTATTATTTATTATTATTATAAATAATAATGATATATAAGTTATTATATAATTAATAATTTATTAATTATAATTGTTAATTATAATAAGCATTATAATTAAAAATGATAAATAAATACAACAATATTATTTATTTATTATTATTATTTTTATTATTATTGTTATTATTATTATCATTGATTATTATTATTAATATTATTATTATCTATTATTTTTGTTATTAGTTATTATTGATTAATAATAGATTATGATATTATTATTATTATTTATTGATTATTAAACTTAATTATTATGTATTATTATTATCATTAATTATTATTATTATGTATGTGCCTATCAGTATTTTTTATACGTATATTGAGATTTAATCTTTTGATAATCTTGACGCATTTAATTTATTTTTAAAAAGTCATTATATATATTAATATATATTATTATATAATATATATATATATATATAATATATTATATAAGTATAATATATATAATATATATATATATATATATATTATATAATATATCATATAATAATATATGTATATAGTAGTATATATATATATATATATATATATATATAATATTAGATATATATATAAAGTAGTATTATTTTAATAGTAATATATAATTACTATATTATAAGTATATATATATATATATATAATATATATGTATATATATAATATAATATATATATATATATATATATGTATACTATATATATATATTTTTTTTTTTTTTTTTTTTACAGTTGTCACCACCCTCACGGGGCAAGCCCTATTCAAGGAGGGGGTGTTACACGCATCAGAATCGAACTACTAACGCAAATTAGGCAGATGAGCGCAGACGCAGGCCTTGAAGTGCGGGAGATTAAATTCAGCCAGGAATACACAGAAGATGGAAGTGAATCGCACAGAACAGAGGTGCAGAAAAGAAGGAAGCACGCAGCGAACTAGTCTGGAGTTACCAAATATCAACACAAAACTCAGTGCGCAGATGCAGCACCTCTTGTACTACGAGGGCGAGAAAGTGTGGTATGAGAGTTCAGTTCCTACGAGCACCTGCCCTACGTCGTATATAGGATAGAGATAAAGCACAACATCCGCGCCGCAAAGATAAGGTCAAATGAAACTGGAAAGCTATGGGACATAATTTATAACCTTTATGGCCTTTGGACTCGACCCTATCTAAAAGTCCGGGTGAAAATTCCAGAGCCCCCCAGATATTGAGAGCATACTCCAAGCAAAGGGCGGATGATGCCCTTGTATAGCTGGAGCAACTGAGAAGAGAAAAAGTCTCGCAGCAAACAGAACTTCCCAGTTTCTTTGAGGCCGGCGGCCCTAGCTAACCATTGTGATGTTGAGGGTTTACGAAACATTTTGTTTATGGTTAAGGCCAAGGATTGTTTAAATTGTCAACAGGAGGAGAGACGAGAGAACCGTGAAAGAGATAGAAAGTTGGGAGAGGTGGTCTTAGAGAGGAAGATTTTGTAGAAAGTTTGAGGTTTTTTTAAAGAATTGATTTCAACAGGTTAGACGGACACCACCGGAAATCTACGTCCAGATCAGCCGAGAATAGAATTCGGGAAAGGATTAGACGAGAGGCAATTCTAGAAGTAAAAGGAACGAAGCACATTTGAAATGATTTGAAGATGAAGGGGCGTAGTCATTCGGTAATGGAGTGAATAGAGTTAGATGTGCAGTGTGAGGAAGATCATTAATTGAATAAGTAGGAAATATAAAGTAGGGAGATAAGAACAGAAACCCTGAGGACACAACCACTATTAACAAAAGGAAGAAGAAGTCCCCCATCAATCAACAAGCCGATATTGAGCGATTTGGAAAGAAAACAGACATAAGTAAGCAAAGAGAAGGAGGAAACCTAAGGAGGGGAGCTTGGAGAGAGTGACGAGGCCATAACCCGGTCAAAATCTTGGATATGGTCAATGCGCCAACCCAACGCAGGTCTCGCCTAAGTTCCTAAGGGGAAAAACAAAACAGAAGTAGGAAAGTATATCGCCAGTAGCCTCAAGCGCGAAAGCCGTACTGGCGATCGAAAGAAAGTGAATGAAGATTCAGAAGAAGTCTAAGAAATAGAGTTTGAGAGAGTTTCAAAAGATCATTAGAAGAATACAAGTAAGGAGCTAAGGCGATAGTAGAAAGGATCGAGAGCGCTCCCCCCCCCCTTTTTTTTTTTTTTCCCGGAAGAAAATAAAAAAAAAGGTTTTGGGAAAAAAAAAAAAAAAAAAACAAAAGCCCAATGGGTCCCCACGGGGTTTGGGCCTTTTTTATTTTTTTTTCCTCCAAGCACTGAGGGAAGTGTAGTATTTGAACATAAGAGATAATAGTTTAACGATGGGGTGGGCGATAGCACGGAAGCCACCACTCGCCTCAAAACTCGGGAGGAATGGCAAATCCGGTTCCACCGCCCTTCACTATACGTCGTAATTCAAAGGAGCCCTGCGACCCGAAGAAAAAAAAAAAAAAAAATCCGAATGTTAATCACAGGCAAAAGGCATAGGTAACACCTGAGAGGAGAAAAAGGAGGAAGGATGAGGAAGCAAATCGTCGCAGGGTTGAGTAGAGTAGGAAAATAGGAAGGCCGAAGAGATTGGCCTTTTTCAGTTGGAGAATTAGCATAGAACCATCAGAGCGAATAGAGGAGGAAAGACAGATTTACAGAAGTTGTTAGAAGATGGTTTTTTGGGCAGAGGCCAGAAAGATTTTGATCAGTAGGCTAGATCCAAGGAGGTAGCGCACTTTCGTTTTAATTGAGCCGCGCTTGCTCGTCGAAGAGTGCCCTGCAACGATTTCTAGCCAAGAAGGTAATAGCAAGAGTGATAGGTAGAAGAGAATTTTTACCATGATCTCCCGCAGTACACGCACTGTCTCTAGCCTGAGATGGCCAATGGAGAACAAGCCGATCGAACCATGGATAGATGAGGAGAGAACAGATCTTAGTCCGAAGAAGGAATGAAGCCTGCTCATCCCATCAACGATTACAGCTCCTAACCTTTATCGGGCAGAAGCGATGCGTCACCCGAGAGAACAAGCGATCCACTGCCAATTATAGTTCAGCGTAGAAGCATACGCAATGCCCCCCGAAGTCGGCCCGATCAAGGTGCCCAGAAAAAACGAGTAGGGCAAGATGGAGCTGATTGGAGAGAAAGTAATTCAAATTAAGAGATATACGGGTTGTCGGTCAGATTTACCGATAAGGAGCGAAAGTGGTGTATTTTTTAAGAGAAGGACTAGTGGTCGAAACATAGGTTCAAGTGTGGGTTCAAGATTGTTTGGACGATCCCGGAAAATGTGTGTGGGTTTTTAATTAGTTGCTTCCAGATCGGTCTGAGAAATCGCTGAACGATCGGTCCCTCACCTACCTAAATCGGTCCACTGAGAGTGGACCCCCCCCCCCCGCCGTCCCCAACCATGTCAGTGTTAGTGTACATGAAATCCCCTCAGATAGAGGACGCTCAGTATTTGATGAGAAGATATAGACAGTTTCTCGTGAGGAAGTAGTAAGGTTAATCAAGAGAGAAAAGCGCGTGAAGCTCTGTTCAGGGTTAGGAGAACAGGTAAGCTAGAAATGCCAAAGAGTAATTGGTAAAGTAGACAGGAGAAAGTATTTTTAAAGGAGCACCGAAATATCGAAGTTAGGGAAGATCAAGATTCACAGACGTGTTACTGAGGAGTGTTATTGTTTACATAGGCACATACTCCACCCTTCAGACGGAAATTAGAAATAAGTTTAGTTGGATATATTAAATCGAAGTTAGAGAATGGAATTCTTAGCATCTGGTCGATCAGCAAAAAGCAAGAAAGATTTAGGGTAGAGTTACGAAGAAGGTGGGTATGTCCACGATGCAAAGTTAGAGTGCAGCCAGGATTGGTGAATGTTCGATGAAAGCCCCGCGCCTGGCGCAAATTCGCATCGATACACGCAACACACAGTCACAACAACAAAAAAAGAGCAACAGACAGAACAAACAGACAAAACCAAAAGGAGAAATGCGAGGATAAAGTCTTCCGTAGCTAAAACTCTAATTTAAAACCCTGAAATTTAAAAATGACGCTAAACCTTATATTTACAGTAAAATACTCAAAATATGAAGTAGATCCAGGAAAGTTAAGAAACGCTCCGCACACGGTCTCACACTCTCAAAAATTTGAATACCAAAAAAAGAAAAAAAGATACCATTGATCACTAAAAAAGTGAAAGCTAAAAAACTGTATAAATTATAATAACGGATATCAATACGTCAACCCCCCCCCAAAAAAACCCAAAAAAAAAAACTAAGTTAATTGAATAAGTCGAGAAAAAATTAAAATAAAAAAAAACATACCCTAGTGATAGTAAACACGTATTTTTTTTTTCTTCCTCTTAATAACTAACTATAGTATCTAACATAACTAAAAAGTTCAATTCAAAATTAAAAACGGGATAACTTATCTTTATAAGGTTACATTAGATTCTCACATATTTAAACCATAATAGTTAAAACCACTTAAAAATGAATCACGTAATAATAACAAACACACTTAATTAAAAAAAATAAAATTAACAAACAAGCTAACACAACATTACCATTGGAGCTCCGATAAAACACAACCTGTCACTAACGCACACTATAAGCAATACTATACTATATATATTTTATATATATATATTTAATATATAATATATAAAGTATATAATATAGTATAATATATATATTATATATTATATATACGTATATAATAGTAATATATATATATATATATATTATTATATATTATTATTATATATATATATATATATATATTATATCTATAAAATATATTAATTATATTATATATATATAATTATATATTATATATATTAAATATATATATATTATGCATGTATATATTAATTATATATAGACTTATATATGTATATATATATACTATATATATTATAATTATATATATAAGTATCATATATATATATATACTTATATATATATATATAGGATGTATATAGTATATTTATTTATATATATTATAAATCTTATATATATATATATATTTATAATATATATATAATATTATATATTAATATATAATAATATATTATTATATATATATATCTGTAAGAAACAATGTTGCTCCTGGCTCCAATTCGAAAAAACCTGATAAGCCACTGTATTATAACTATGATATCTATATATATATTAATATATAGTATTAATTAATATATATTATAATATTATGATATATATATATATATAATAATAAATTATATATATATATAATATAAATATGTTATTATATAATATATAGCTATATATATATTATATATATATAATATATATATATATACTATATTTTATTATATATATAATATATATATATAATTATATAATATATATATATATACTATATATACATAGTGGCGTATCCATGGATTTTTTCGGGCCAGAAAAAATTGTTTATATATATATTATATACTAAATATATATATATATATATATATATATATATTATATATAAATATATAATATATATACTATATATATATATATAATATCTATAATATTAGGTATATATATATAATTATAGTTAATAATATATATATAATATATATATATTATATAAATAATTATTATATGATCTATATAATATAGACATATATATTATAGTTTTAATATTATAATTAATAGTATATATACTATATATATACATATATATACTAATATAATAAGTATAATATATATATAATAGTATTACCATATATGCAGTGGAAGGACAAATGGAAAATGTTAGAAAAAAAAGGGAAATGATTTATATAAATTTTCTTCCTAAAATCATCTCACCTGATGTTAACTTTAATCGATGGGCATGAGATTGAGCAAAGTCCGAGATAACGTCTTCAGTTTTTATGTCAATATTCGATGTAAGTTTTAGAAGAGGGAAAATCCAGTAAGTCTTTCATCTCAATATTATTTGAAGGTAGGTTCAAGAAGTTTAATGTTGAAAAGCTTCTTTCAACTTAAGTTGTAGTAGTTATTTTTTTTTTTTTTTTTTTTACTTTTTTTTTTTTTTTTTTTTTTTTATATATTGCCTTTATTTTTTTTATTTTTTTTTATTTTGCTACAAGATGTAAATATGTGTTAAGAGTATGTGACTTCGAACAGAAATAGTCGCTATGATGTTTTCGGATGTATGTGCTGATTCCATTTCACTCCGAAATCCATTCTGCCTTTGACTTAATTCGTCAATTGGGCTTTCGAGTCTTCTCGTAACAATGTTACATCTTTAATCATTCTCATATGGCACATTACATCCGTTCGGTATAACAAATCAAGAAAATGTAATTTCTTTTGATTTTAAAAACCTCTCTCTAATGCTGGTATAAATCTCCAGATGTATACAAGGATGTGCGATATAGTTTGTGGTGGGAAGTAGGAATGTTGGGTCTGTTGTTTGAAATTTGTTATTCATCGGTACACAATTTAATACCCAGCTCCAGATCAGATGCGCTTGCACTGTCTTTCAAAAAAGCTACTGAAGTTCTTATGTTGCATTTTCTCTGATTGCTTCAAGTTTAAGTTTTAACAATTCACTTCATTATAGAATGCACCATATTAATCAATAAGTGCTTCTGCAATCGTTTGAAGATTGTATTGTTTAAATTTATGTCTTTTAAATAAAAGGAAACCAGAAAAGATGGGCTATAACATTATTTAGAATTAAGGTAGTCTTTTTTGACTGATCTCCAACTCACATTTATTTGTTCGAAAGCTGCTATTATCGGTTTATCATCTCTTTGAATAATAAACCGAATTCGTGTCATTGCATCCAGCGAGTTTCGGCACTTTTTTAACCTTTCTTGCTACCCTTAGGATAAGTTTAAATTCATTTTTCTTGCAAAATCTCTTGTCCTTAGCACTTAGAAAAAAATGTACACAATCTAATATTATTCAATTGCACTTTCGAATAATGATTTGAACTTTAGAAGGAGTCCGTGAGGCCAAATTTTAAGCATGCAAAAAGGCAGTGAGTAATACATAGCTTTGTGACATTTTTCATTTAATTTCTCTCTGAACACCTTGAACTCACCACTCCATCTGCTGCGGATCGTGTACGCTGTCCTCTTAGAATTATTTATATCCAAAGTTACTTTTCTTCATTAATTTTGGGCAAGACTTATTGCCCGCAATCATTTACTGAGAATCGAAAGCACAAAAAAATTATTCTTTGACGCTAGAAAATCATATCAACGTAACACACACACAACGAAAATGTTCCTTCTGAAACACATCGGTCGTCTCATCGGCCTAAGACAGTTAAAATTTTACTTTTATTTATGTTTTGCATAATTTTACGTTGAATGAGATGCGCAAATGACTAAATTAGAGCATTTTGCAATGCAATTGCAAAACTAGTTAGTACACGCCAAAGCTAACGCGAATTGTTGCAAATTACAAAACTAGTTAGTACACGCGAAAGTGAAGGGGAACGCGAATCGTTGCAAAACTAGTTAGCACATACCAAAGAGAATGTGAACTCGTACGCGAATTTTTGAAAAACTAGTTAATACACACCAAAGCGAAAGCGATCACGAATCGTTGCAAAACTAGTTAGTAAACATGAACGCGAATCATCGCAAAACTAATTAGCACAATCCAAAACGAACGCGAACTCATAAGTAGTATTAGAGTGAAATGTAAGGCTAACCATTTAGTGATCAGTATTTCCCTGACGTCACTAAGACCCGCCCATTTTTATATATAAGGTTAATTACTTACACGTGTTTACTTATTTACGTCCATGTGTACACCTTTTTGTGTACACATTTTGACTTTTGTTTTTGTTGTTGTTTGCTGTTGTATGATTTGGTTGTTTTTGTTGTTGTTGCGCGTGACACGCACACACAAATACACACACAAATACACACACAAATACACACACACACATTGGGAGCTTAGGAATGATGTCATATTTTAGTTCTTGTTGTTTGATGTTGCATGCGCATGTATCTATATATGATATACTTATAGTCATATATATATATATATAGTATATAATAGTATATATATATATATTATATAATTTATAATATACTATATTTTATATTATATATATTATATATTATATATATATAGAATTACGGCCGCGCTCATCAAACAACAACAAATAACAGCAACAACAAAATTATATTGTCTTCAGCACAATGACATCATCCAGTGTGTGTGTGTGCCAGGCGCAGAGGCAAAGAACAAAAACGACTAAGCCAAAAACAGTAAACAAAAACAAAAACAAAAGTAAAAATATGCACACATGAACGTAAATAAGAACACACGTACGTAATTAGGTTTATATAAAATATGAGTGGGGCTTAGTGACATCAAAGAAATACTGATCGCTGAATGGCTAGCCCTACATTTCACTCCAATACTACTCTCGTACGTGAATTTTTGCAAAACTACTTAGCATACACCATTTAAGAGACCGTGAACTCGTACGCAAATTTTTACAAAACTATATAGTTAATACACACCAACGAGAAAGCTATCGCGAATTGTTACAAAACTAGTTAGCACACACCAAAAAAAACGCGAACTCGTACAAGAATTGTTCCAAAACTAGTTAGTACACACGAACGTGAAGGCGAACACGAATAGTTGCAAAATTAGTTAGCACATAGAGAATTGTTGCAGAACGTTAGTACACACAAACCCGAAGGCGAACGCGAATCAATGCAAAATTAGTTAGCACACACCAAAGCGAACGCAAATTCGCACGCGAATTGTTGCAAAACTAATTAGCAGTCACTAGGGATTGCTCAAATTCGATATATTATATTTTTCCATGTATCAAACATGCCCTAGCAACAATGCAAAGCGTATTGCCAGCTCGAACAGCTTGTTGAGCCCGCTAATCAGATGCTTTTCAGTCGTGCCAAAGCACAATGTATTGGGTTGATTGCTTTCGAGTCAACGGTTTCGCTATTTGCTTTGATGTATCAACCTCCTCACCTTTAGAACATGCCAGTAGTATTGGCGACTTTGTTGTATGTAAAACTCGACGAGGAATTTAGGAGATAGTAGAAGAATTATATATAATACATATATATACTACTATATATATATATATAATTATATATATATATATATATATAGTAGTATAGTTATATATATAAGTTTATA